>SJYC01088139.1:0-52845 GCA_006408675.1 Madoqua kirkii
AAAGTCGTGTATATATATATATATATATGTATATATATATGGCAATTGAAAACATATTATAAACATTCATGAACAAAAGAAGAAATTCTAAATAGAGCCAAATGACACTGAAATCTAAAATACCATGGGCTGAGAGTTAAGAAGTTAACCTTACAACTTAAAAAGCTACACAAAGTAATTCATATGATAGAAAAAAGGAAATGTTTTCCAAATAATTTTAACATAATACTGATACAAAAATCAGAAATTGAGACTCTTGAGGAAAGAGGTTTAGGAGTTAGTTTCACTGGTGAGCATAGTAACGAATACCATAAACAGAGTGCTAGTGGCTTAAAAACAAAATGCATTACAACGAAATTGAGTTTAGACAGCGTATTAAAAAGCAGACGTTACTTTGCCAACAAAGTTCTGTCTAGTCAAAGCCATGGTTTTTCCAGTAGTCATGTATGGATGTGATAGTTGGCCCCTGGTGCTGGGCAAGATTGAAGGCTGGAAGAGAAGGGATGACTCTTTGTGACCCCATGGATTGCAGCATGCCAGGCTTCCCTGTCCATCACCAAACTCTGTCCATCACCCTATCTATCACTCAACTCCATGAGTTTGAGCTTGCTCAAACTCACGTCCATCAAGTCAGTAATGCTATCCAACCATCTCATCCTCTGTCATCCCCTTGAATATTCAGGACTGATTTCCTTTAAAACACACACAAAAGTTATAGTATTTAAAACTATGTGATACTTGTGGAAGCAGAGAAAGAATATAAAAACAAAACAGCATAAAATAGAAATATTTATTGATTATACTACATTAAAATAAAAACCTTGCATTTCAAAAAATAATTTTTTAAAAGGGAAAAGTAAAATCTTAGTCTGAAAAATCACGTGCAACATATTTAACCAAGAAAGTGTTAATGCTCAGAATGTATAAGGAACACACACAGATCAATGGGCTTCCTGGTATCTCAGTTGGTAAAGAATTCACCTGCAGTGTGGGAGACCTGGGAAGATCTCCTGGAGAAGGGAATGGTTCCCCACTCCAGTATTCTGGCCTGGAGAATTCCATGGACAGAGGAGTCTGGCAGGTTACAGCTCATGGGGTCAAAGAGTCAGACACGGCTGAATAACTTTCACTTGCACAAATCAGTACGCAGAAGAAAAAAATCAAATAAGCAAAAGATATGACAGCAGAATGGAGAATCAAATAGCTAAAAAATACATGAAACTATATCTAGCCTCACTGGTAATTAGAAACATTTAAATTAAATAAAAATTGTATATGTTTTTACATCTATAATGCTCATAAAAAGTAGGAGATCTGAGAAATGTTATCAAAATTGACTTGGTTGTGTTTTGGGGCTTTTTTGTTTTGTGTTGTTTCTTTTTGGTTTTTAGACGATTCCATAAATGACCCCTGTGTTCTCCATTATATTTAGCTGATGGACTCGGTATTCTGGAAGATGGAAAGAAAAATATTTTCTTTATAGGTGATTGTGGAAGACTGAAGTATAATTTCTCAACTACTTGCTTCTTTTCAATGACAGAGTTATATGTTCCCGCTCATTGTCATGTGAGTTGTTGTTGCATCATTTGGGGAGAGTATATGTTCCTCCCTTATTGACTTTGGTCTGAGTCCTGGGGTGTTCTTTGGCTGATGGGATGTAAGATGTGACATGAGTCATTTTTTAGTAGAAGCTTCAATTTGGATGTGTGCAGTTTGCCCTCACCTATTAGAGTAGCATGCATCAGTAGCATGCATCCCTTAAAAAAAGGGATACAACAAGTTCCTGGATCTCGGAACCTGGAAGACATATGGAACCAAGCGAGGCTGAGTCAAACTAGCCAGGCTCAAGCCCAGCAGGACTGAGCAAAGGCCCAGCTGGCCTCCAGCTCCGATGTAACATGAGCAAGAAATAAACATCTGTGGCTGTTATCCACTGATGGTATTGGTGCTGTTTGTTGCCACAGAGAAACTAATACGCTGATAAAGTTGAATGGTATCCTACAATGTGACCTAGGGTTAGAGGTGTCGTTCACCAAACAGGTAACTCAGCCCACTTTCTTGGGGAGGAACCAAGGGTAGGATAACTAGCCACCTGTGTTTAGGCAAATCCTTCCTTATGGAAACCACATAGGGAATAAATATTAATCCGTAACATACCCAAGTCATGGCTATGCACTTGGAATAAGAAATGAGCAGCCTGTTAGGACAGTTTTCTCTAGTCTTCATGGAATCCTTTCCTCAATACCAACCTCAATCTAATGGAAATAAAGCAGACTCTAAAACCAGAAATTATTCTTCTCAAAAACATACTGCTAATGTTTAACAGTTGACCATATTGTTAGTTATAAAGGCATTACACAAATAATCAACAATGTACTGAATACATTCTAGGATGTTTATTCATAATATTATGTTGAATAAAAGTGCCCAAAGTGAGCATCCTTGTCTTGTTCCTGACCTTAGAAGAAATTCTTTCAGCTTTTCACTGTTGAATATAATGTAGGCTGAGATATGAACACTCTATACCCACTTTGTTGAGAGTTTTACCATAAATGGATGTCGAATTTTGTCAGATGCTTTTCCCTGATCTGTTGATAGAATCTTGCGATTTTTATTCTTTGTTTTGTTAGTGTAGTGGATTATGTTGGTTGATCTGTGGATACTGAATCATTCTTGCATCCGTAGAATAGGTCCCATTTGGTTATGGTATATAATCCTTTCAATATATTGTTGAATTTGGTTTACTAATATTTTGTTCAAGATTTTTGCTTCTGTATTCATCAGGAATACTGACCTGTAATTTTTTTCTGTAGAGTCTTTGTTCAGTTCTGGTATCAGGGTAATAATGCTGATCTCATACAATGATTTAAGCATCCCTTTCATCTTCAATCTTATTTGAATAGTTTGAGAGGCTATGTATTAACTCTTTTTTAAATATTTGATAGACTTCACCTGTGAATCTATCTGGCCCTGAATTTTTGTTTGTTGGAAGTCTTTTGCTTACAGATTCAATTTCATTACTAGTAACTGGTCTGTTCAGATTTTCTATTTTTTCCTGATTCAGTCTTGGAAGATTATATGTTTCTAAGAATTTACCTATTGCTTCTAGGTTGCACAATTTGTTGACATATGATGTTCATAGAAGTCTCTTAGAATTGTTTCTTTCTCTTGTATTGTTATTAAGTACTCCTCCTTCATTTCTGGTTTTGAGACCTCTCTCTTTTTCTTGATGAGTCTGGCTAAAGGTTTATCAATTTTGTATATATTTTCAAAGAACTAGCTCTTTTCCCCATGTTTTAGTCTCAATTATATTTATTTCTGCTCTGATCTTTATTATTTTCATCCTTCTACTCACTTTTGACTTTGTTCTTTTTCTGGTTCATTTAGGTGAAAAATTAAGATTATTTGAAAATTTTCTTGTTCTTGAGGCAGGACTGAATTACTGTTGTATTCTCTCTTAGAACTGCCCCTACTGCATCCAATAGATTTTGGAAAGTTATATTTCTGTTTTCGTTTATCTCAAGGTATCTTTTGATTTTCTCTCTGATTTTTCCTTTGACCAATTGGTTGTTTGGTAGCATGCCATTTAGTTTTCACATGCTTATATATTTTCCAGTTTTCTTCTTGTAATTGAGTTCAGCTTCTTATCATTGTGGTCAGAAAAAATAATTGATAATTTTATTTAGTGTTATGTTTATCTTTCTGTTTATTTTTTGTGTTTGTATTATAGGTTTTAGGTTTGTGAGGTTATATGAGATTCACATATTTCAATCTATATATATAACAATTCATTGTTCTATGCTTATGTATTGCCATATGCAAGTGGCTGATTGTCACTTAAGTTCAAATGTAATCTAAAAGCACATTTTCCTCTCCTAAAACATTTTATGTTTTTGATACTATGTTTTGCTTCTTTTTACTTTGTATATCCATTAACTACTTAACTGTAGTTAAAGTTGATTTTACAACTTCAGTCTTTGAAAAACAAAAATAATCTATATTTCTTAGGGTTCTTCATGGAAGTAAAGGTAACTATAAACATATTTGTATAATAGAAATTAACTCATCCAGTTATGGAGATTGAGAAGTCCCATAATCGCCATCTGCAAACTGGAAAATCAGGTAAGCCTGTTACATAATTCAGTCTGAATCTGAAGGCCTGAGAGTTAGGGGTCCAACAGTGTAAGTTCCAGCCTAAGTCTAAAAGCTTGAGAACCAGGAGCATCAAAAGTAAGAAAAGATGTTGTTTCAGCTCAAATAGAGAGATCAAATTTGCCCTTCTTCCATCTTTTTGTTTCATTTAGGCTCTCAACAGATTGTGTGATGTCCATCCACAATGGTAAAATAATCTTTACTCAGTCTACTGATTTAAATGCTAAGGAGCACCACCCTCTTAGAAATTCTCAAAAACAATGTTTACCAGCTATCTGGACATCTCTAAGCCCAATCAAACTGACACAAAAAAGTAATCGTTGCATGAACATGACATGTTGTGGGATTCTAATCTGGTTATGGGCCCAGTGTTATTCTGGCTGATGTGTGGAGGTCATCCATCAAGGGACCATGCTCTTTTAGACGCGTGACTCCAAAGGCAGATGATGTAGACTCATCAGCAAGGTAACATCTCTGGACTGAGGATCCCTCCCAAAACTTCAGCACTATTATTACTGCTGGTGGTAAAACCCATCTGAAATTATCATTTGTAGAGTTCAAGGGCCTTCTTATGTTTCTGAATACAAGGTTAGGATTGCTTACAAAGGTGAAGGTGAAGTCGCTCAGTCGTGTCTGACTCTTTGCGACCCCGTGGACTGTAGCCTACCAGGCTCCTCCATCCATGGGATTCTCCAGGCAAGAATACTGGAGTGGATTGCCATTTCCTTCTCCAGGGGATCTTCCTGACCCAGGGTTTGAACCCAGGTCTCCCGCATTGGAGGCAGATGCTTTAATCTCTGAGCCAAAAAAAATGCTTATTTCCCCTTTTTCCCTCTAACTATGCTATTTCAGAGGTAACTATGATTTCTTAGCATCTTCTAGGGTCTTGGTATTGCCAAGTACTAATTTCCACAAAATCCTCCCACTCATGTATATTACCTACCTTAATTATTTAAACACTTGAATTTCTAACAAATGTTGGACAACCATTATTCTAACACACAGTGTTTTCTTATATCTATTGAATTACTTTGCCTAACAGATGGGTTGTTGAGATTACACAAAGACCCACGTGAATGGCCTGAATATAGTCTGGCCCAGTGTGTAATTTTTCACAGTTATTTCAAGTTCTATTTAGAGACTAAAGATAGACCATACCAGGCAATGTGGTTGTTACTGAATTTCCTTGTAGATTTACTTCTATGAAAATAAATGGAAGGTGTATTGGCAGAACTAGATCTGTGTATGTTGTACCCATATCCTCAACCATCAATGTCTATCTTATCCTAAATAATGTACAAATAGGACTTTTCACAGCACCAATATTTCAGCTCAACATTAGCACCTGTGAGGCATAAACCACAGGTCTTTTTACTTATGATATATTTGCATTAGGACTATGGCTACTGTATAATATGAAATTATGGTAGCTTTTACCTAGTGAGATATTATTAAACTATTGAAAGGATAAATATGAAAGCATAGCTTCAGTTTATAAAAAGCTTCTGATTTATTTATAAATGAAAAAAGAATAATTACTAAATTAGACATACACAGTGACTCTGTGTGGACAGGATTTGAATGATATATAAAGAAAATAGTTTGCAACACAGGATTATGGCTAAACATCTTAGATTAAAATATTTTATTTACTATTATAATTATAAAATATGATAAGGATAAACGAAAAAAAAAAGAATAGCTTTTAGTTTCATTAACATTCTCTATTTTTGTCTTTCTTTTATCTCTTTAATTTATCTCTCCTTCCTTTCTGTTTAATCTTTATGATTTCTTTCCTTCCACTAACATGGGTTTTGCTTGTTCTTCTTTCTCTAGTAGATTTAGGTGTAAGGTGAAGTTATTTGTTTGATATTTTTCTTGTTTCTTAAGGTAAACTTGTATTTCTCTAAAATATCCTCTTAGAACTACTTTTGCTGCATTCATTAGGTTTTAGATTGTCATGATTTCATGTTTGATTTTATCGAGGTATTTTTTAATTTTCTCTTTAATACTTTCAGTGATTCATTGGTTGCTCAGTAACATATTGTTTAGCCTCCATGTGTTTGTGTGTTTTGTAGCTTATTTTTGTGTGTTTTTGTTTTCCTCCTTTTTCTTTCTTGTAGTTGATTTCTACTCTCAGAGCATTGTGGTCAAAAAAGATGCTTGGTATGATTTCAATTTTTTAAAGTTGACTGAAGTTTCCTTTTTTTTTTTTTTTCCAGCCCAACATGTGGTCTATACTGGATAACATTCCATATGCACTTGAAAGGAAGGTGTACTCTGCTACTTTGGAGTAGAATGCTCTATAAATACTAAGTCCATTTGGTCTAATGTTTTTAAGTCCTGTATTTCGTTATTGATTTTCTGTCTGGATTATCTATCCATTGATATAAGCAGGATGTTAAAGTCTGCTACTATTTTTGTGTTACTGTGATTTCCACCTTTATGTCCTTTATCATCTGCCTTATATATTTAGGTACTCCTATGTTGAGTGCATATATACTAATATTTACAACTGTTATATTTTTTCTTGGATTGATCCCTTGTTCATTTTTGAGCATCCTTCTTTGTCTCTTGTAACAGTCTTTAGAGTCTATGTTGTCTGATAGGAGTATTACTCAGATGAGTCATATGAGTATAATACTCAGATGAATATTACATATATGAGTATTACTCATATAATGTGCCTCATTTTGGGGCTGTAATGTCCTTCTATTGTTTGTTTTTTTGTTTGTTTGTTTCTCTTTTCCGTAGTCTTTTCCTTTTGGGAAGTGTTCTTTATCACCTTTATATAATCAAGTAGGATCAACAGAACCCTCAATCCTGGGGCTCAGTCTCCTTCAGTTTGAGAATGTGTAAGTGACTCAATGAATCTATGAGACAAACTTTTCTCCCTGGATAAACAGATTGACCCAGGGAGTCACACTGATTGGCTTAAAGTACTTTGTGTGGCAGGAGGGAATTGATATTCATGTGATTTGGAGATGGTAAACACTGAGTTCCACAAGCAACTGTTTCCTTGGTTGGATTAATTGAATGCAAAGAGAAAAATAGCATTCTTTTCTGCTTACCACTGTCTCCTCTGATGTGTTGGCTCTCTTCCTTGTGCCTTGAAAATGTATTGGAAAAAAATCCCATAGCTGTCATATCACTTTAGCAGAAAGAAATGGTCTTATTTCAAGCACTGAAAAATATAGTCAGGTCCAAGCCAAAACTTTAATCTCATATCCTAATCCGAGTAGCACTGGGCTTCCCTGGTGGCTGAGACAGTAAAGAATCTGCCTGCAAAGTAGGAGACTCAGCTTCTGTCTCTGGGTCGGGAAGATCTCCTGGAGAAGGGAATGCCAGCCCACTATAGTGTTGTTGCCTGGAAAATTCCAGTGGATGGAGGAGCCTGGTGGGTTACAGTCCATGAGGTCACAAAAAGCCAGATACAACATTTTCAATACTTTCCATGATCTTATAACTGTGAAGAAGTAGATACACCCTGGCCTTGACTCTCGGCTTATCAATTTCTCCTCTTTCTTTTCCAGCTGTTGAGTCTGGAAGGAGCGGGTATGAAAGAGCAGGAGGGTCTCAGGTGTTTGGTGCTGTTTTAACCTGACCTCCCTAGATTGCTTGATCAGAAACAACCTATGTGTCTTCACTTTCTTATGACAAAGGCACGATCTGACTGTTTCTGAAGCAGGTTCATCCATCTCACCTTTTGCTTTTAGGTTCAGTCCCTGTCTCTGGACTTTTCAGCCCATTAATAATCACTTCTTCCATCTCGCCTTTGTTTTTTCGTTGTTGCAGGACTTCCCAGGTGGTCAGTGATTTTAGAAGAACTTTGATTAATGTAAAATCTATACCTTTGACTTAAAGGGTCGCTTTGTCATTATCCATCACCATCTCCCGGAGTTTACTCAGACTCACGTTCATCGAGTCAGTGATGCCATCCAGCCATCTCATCCTCTGTCATTCCCTTCTCCTCCTGCCTCCAGTCCTTCCCAGCATCAGAATCTTTTCCAATGAGTCAACTCTTCACATGAGGTGGCCAAAGTACTGGAGTTTTAGCTTTAGCATCATTCCTTTCAAAGAACACCCAGGGCTGGTCTCCTTCAGAATGGACTGGTTGGATCTCCTTGCAGTCCAAGGGACTCGCAAGAGTCTTCTCCAAAACCACAGTTCAAAAGCATCAATTCTTCGGTGCTCAGCCTTCTTCACAGTCCAACTCTCACATCCATACATGACCACAGGAAAAACCATAGCCTTGACTAGATGGACCTTAGTTGGCAAAGTAATGTCTCTGCTTTTGAATATACTATCTAGGTTGATCATAACTTTTCTTCCAAGGAGTAAGCGTCTTTTAATTTCATGGCTGCAGTCACCATCTAGATTTATATAATTGGGGAAGCATTTTAAAGCACAAGAGCAGATAAATGACACTGGCATTTACATCACTGTACTGATCAAAGCTGAAACTCCAGTACTTTGGCCACCTCATGCGAAGAGTTGACTCATTGGAAAAGACTCTGATGCTGGGAGGAATTGGGGGCAGGAGAAGAAGGGGACGACTGAGGATGAGATGGCTGGATGGCATCACTGACTTGATGGACGTAGATCTGAATGAACTCCAGGAGTTGGTGATGGACAGGAAACCTGGTGTGCTGCGATTCATGGGGTCACAAAGAGTCAGACAGGAATGAGTGACTGAACTGAACTGAACTGATCAAGGCATAATATGTATCTTTTATGTATCTTTCTGAAATGGGACCATGTCTATCTGTTGCTAATCCTATTTCAAAGAGAAAATCCAAGGTGACAGTGGACCAAAGACTTGAGCTTCTCCGTGCACGGCAGAGCACACTGCTTACATTCACCAAAGAGACCTGGATTCAGGCTCTCATTTTGGCATTTACTCTCTGTTGCTTTCCATCCATTGTTCTATACATAGTAGTTTAAAAAATGCAAACTTATTTTCTTGATATTCAAGCACAGAAAGACTAAAAACTCTGATCATCGGCATGACCAAGCTTTGAAAATTGCATCAAATATCCCTTTAAGAGTGTTTTAAGCTAGCAGAGTGCTAACTGAAGAAATACACTGTAACAGTCTTTTCAAGGTCTCTCCATTCAGAGAACAAGAAAGACATTTGCCCTGACCATACTTTTTCAAAATCTATTATTATAAATTTTCAAAGAAAATCCTTATTATGCATAAAAAATAATATCTAGAATCATCTTCAACCTTTCCTATATATCACCATCATTTTCTGGCAAGACAATCCCATCTTAGCCTTAATGTAAACATTCCATAGCATCATCTGTAGAAGATTACACTACCTATAATTATAAACACTGGGGCCAATCAAAAATTGTTCCATGAGGTCTTAAATGTAACGCAGCAAATAAAGTGTGAAAAGATGCTTTTATAAAGAAACCATTCTCCTGAATCTGTTTATATTAATGTAAATTACTTGTAAACACATGATGAATGAAATAATATTGCATATTCCCTGGTGCTCTATAGGTACATTCCTAGTTTATGCTTATAATTGCTTACTAAAGACTGTGAAAGACTGTATAAATCATACAAATTAAGCCTTCTAAATCCAAGGAGCTAACAATTCCAACTCTAGTACTCTTTCCAAAATAATCAATTTGGCTTTGCTACTCATAATACCATCAGATATATGATAACTCAGATATATGGAATAGCTATGTTATATTGCTACAGCAATAATCTGGTTAATACATCAATAATAAAACTTTAAACACTTTTTGATGGAATGGGCCACACCTCCTAGATATGTTCTTAGGTGAACTGGAAATATATCACAACCATAATTGGAACAAATATCACAACCATAATATTTTCACTTGTGACATTTCCTTAGAATCTATTGTGAAATTCCATGGGATAAACTATGGATGCAGTTATAAACTGCAAGTCTTTGTCTTGCTTGCTTAGATCAGCTGGTCAGAATACAGCACAGAGGAGGATAAGAATGTGGTAATGATTACAGGAAGGATTTTATCTACACAAAATAATGACACTTGGCTTCTAAAATTCATTTAGCAATTAAACTTCATGTAGATATCTAAGTCTGGGTGTTAATTTCAAATCAAACAAAGTTATACCATGAAACCTTAAAAAAAAAAAAAGATGTGGTGATATCGTTGTTTTCCCTATGACCTTCAAATATTTTCCCTCCATTAGACTCCCCTATTCACTGGGGGATGGAATGATGCTTATCAAAATACTAAATGCTCCCTTGGTCCTTCCAGCTCAAATTTTTCTCAGTGGGATAATGAAAGTAAATAATAATGATAATAATAATATTCATTTACATCTATTAAGTACTTACTATATGCCAGCTTTACAGCAAGAACTTTTCCTCTCACTTGAATCTAACCACACTTTCTTGAGGTAGGTGTTAATATTACTGTCAGCACTGTGCTCACATGAGGAAACTGAGGCCCCAGAGAGGTTGAATAACTTGCTGAGGATCGCTTAATAAATGAGACTGCAAAGGTTCAAACTCTGTCTGACTCACTTAAACAACACTTTTGTGTTTCCTAGCACTGCTGAATCAGCTCTAGAAAGAGAAACCTTATACTAAAGCATATATATGGAATTTAGAATGATGGTTACGATAACCCTGCATGTGAGACAGCAAAAGAGACACAGATATATAGAACAGTCTTTTGGACTCTGTGGGAGAGGGCGAGTGTGGGATAATTTGGGAGAATGGCATTGAAATATGTATATTGCCATATGTGAAGTGAATTTCCAGTCCAGGCTCTACGCATGATACACGATGCTCGGGGCTGGTGCACTGGGATGACCCAGAGGGACGGTATGGGGAGGGAGGTGGGAGAGGGGTCCAGGATGGGGAACAGGAGTACACACGAGGCAGATTTATATTGATGTATGGCAAAATCGATACAATATTGTAATGTAATTAGCCTCCAATTAAAATAAATTAATTAAAAAATATGAAAATATAAAAACACACAACACACACACACACAAGAAAAGTTTAAAGCCTCCCTCTGCCCCAACTATTCTCACCACTGATTATTTAAATATTTGTTTCAGATAAACCACAGTACACACTAGTGACTAATGGAGTGTTGATAATGACCTTCTGGTTGATGAGAATAATGTACTTAATGTACTGTTCTTTGAGATGATGGTACTGAGATGATCCAACCATAAAAGTACCATGAACTTTGTGTTGATATCCTGATTGTGATGATGCATTAGCTTTGATTTCTTCTAAAACATTCACTTTAATTTAGGAGGATATCATCATTTCTGTTTCCATTGTTGATGCAATTGTGCAAGGTTAAAGTAAATGAACCAGCCTACATAGACTCTGCCACATTCTTGCCTTCTCCTGAATCATGTTATGACCAACTGAACTGAGCAAAGAGAGCCAAAGAATTCTGGTTAACAATTCCACCCACTGCCCACACTCAACCTGGAAATTTTGCAAGAGTTTCTACTAAAATTTCAGAGATACAATGTTACAGTTAGGAAACTTAAGAATATTGTTTTCAGTCCATCCTAGGACTTAGTATACTGTCAATGTGCATTCTCTGTGTCTATCAAATACTAATCAGTTTATTTACAGTCATGATAATCACAGAATGAATGAGCAGTTTAAGAGTAATGAGTAATCAGTTTAAGTCACTGAAGTTATCCTAAATACCAAGTAGCAGTGTTACCAACAGCAAAATGTTATTATTATTTTTTTAAGGTATTGAAATTGGAATTGAATTGACCACACAAATCAAGAAAATGTCATTTTGCCTTATGTTAGTTGTGTTATTCTGAGTAGAATGTTAAGACAGATGTCCCTGTAACTCTTCAACTATGAAACAAGTGTGATAACTACTTAGGATGATAAGAAGGGGCTTTTCTGGTGGCTCAGATCATAAAGAATCTGCCTGCAATGCAGGAGTCCCCCATTCAGTCCCTGAGTCAGGAAGATCCCCTGGAGAAGGGCATGGCAACCCATTCCAGTACACTTGCCTGGAAAACTCCATGGACAGAGGAGCCTGGTGGGCTACAGTTCATGGACTCACAGAGTTGGGCATGACTGAAGCAACTTAACACACACAGGATGATAATAAGGAACAGATGGATAAAAAAAAAAAAAGAAAACAGAGAAGCACATTAAGGACCATGAATAATTAAAGGAGATTATTATTATATGGCTTAGTCTAATAGATATTTTACAGCATCGGACTTTTGTTCCATCACCAGTCACATCCGCAACTGGGCGTTGTTTTTGCTTTGGCTCTGTTTCTTCATTCTTTCTAGGGTTATTTCTCCTCTCTTCTCCAGTAGCATCTTGGGCATCTACAGACCTGGGGAGTTCATCTTTCAGTGTCCTATATTTTTTCCTTTTCGTATTGTTCATGGGGTTCTCAAGGC
This sequence comes from Madoqua kirkii, assembly GCA_006408675.1. Taxonomy (NCBI): domain Eukaryota; kingdom Metazoa; phylum Chordata; class Mammalia; order Artiodactyla; family Bovidae; genus Madoqua; species Madoqua kirkii. Next base: position 12,580 of record SJYC01088139.1, read on the forward strand.
AAGAATACTGAAGTGGTTTGCCATTCCCTTCTCCAGTGGGCCAGTTTGGTCACAACTTTTCACCATGACCCGTCTGTCTTGGGTGGCCCTACATGGCATGGCTCATAGTTTCTTTGAGTTAGACAAGACTGTGGTCCATGTGATCAGCTTGATTAGTTTTTTGTGATTGTGGTTTTCATTCTGTCTGCCCTCTAAGGGAAAAGGATAAGAGGCTTATGGAAGCTTCCTGAGGGGAGAGACTGACTATAGGGGTTTTCTAATGGGCAGGGCCATGCTCAGTAAATCTTTAATCCAATTTTCTGTTGACAGGCAGGGCTGTGTGAAAAATTCTTAAAGAGTTGGGAATACCAGACCACCTTACCTGCCTTCAGAGAAATCTGTAGGCAGGTCAAGAAGAAACGTTAGAACTGGACAACTAAGATCATGGCATCAAGTCCCATCAATTCATGGCAAATAGATGGGGAAACAGTGGAAACTGTTTATTTTGGGGGGCTCCAAAATCACTGCAGATGGTGAGTCCAGCCAAGAAATTAAAAGATGCTTGCTCTTTGGAAGAAAGCTATGATCAACCTAGATAGGATATTAAAAAGCAGAGACATTACTTTAATGACAAAGGTTGGTCTATTCAAAGCTATGGCTTTTCAGTAGTCATGGATGGATATGAGAACTGGACTATAAAGAAAGCTGAGAGCCGAAGAATTGATGCTTTTGAACTGTGGTGTTGGGGAAGACTCTTGAGAGTCCCTTGGACTACAAGGAGATCAAACCAATCAATCCCAAAGGAAATCAGTCCTGAATATTCATTGGAAGGACTGATGCTGAAACTGAAACTCAAATACTTTGGCCACCTGATGCGAAGAACTGACTCATTTGAAAAGACCTTGATGCTGGGAAAGATTGAAGGACAGGGAAGCCTGGCATGCTACAGTCCATGGGGTCACAAAGAGTCGTACAGGACTGAGCGACTGAACTGAACTGAATAGATATTTAATTATATTACACTCTGGAAATGCTGGATGAGTTTTGGAGTCTTTGAAACACAGACCAAGAAGGGCACCTGAATGCTGATGATGACTTCTCATTGGTAGGAATTCCAAATAAGTGTGTTTCAAATCCTTTAAATCAAAGAGTTTTTTATTTTTTTTCACAATTTACTTTTTCTTTTTTTATTATAAATTTATTTATTTTAATTAGAGGCTAATTACTTTACAATATTTTATTGGTTTTGCCATACGTCAACATGAATCTGCCACGGGTATACACGTGTTCCCCATCCTGAACCCACCTCTCTCCCCGTACCATCCCTCTGGATCATCCCAGTGGACCAGCTCAACACTATTCATAGACTTTTATTAAAAATCCCCCAAACAGGCCAGCAATTTGGTGATGGTATATAAACAATGAATATTACTGTTCAATAAATTATTTTCCTTAGGGAATGACATAGGTGGAGACTGTTGAAATTTTTATATTTTAATGTTAGGTCTGACCCACGAGTTTAAATTCACTATATAAAATTTCCATAATTATTTGGCTGTATTTTGGGATGGATTTTGAAACTGCTGATAGTGGTTGAGAATATAATGATGTGTGAGAAAAATTATGCAGACGGTAATATGCTTAGCTAGAAGCAAATTTTTCACTTTATTGGTCTACTTTCTAATTTCATTTTTCAAAATTGCACCTTTAGAAATATATTTATTTTAAATGGTCAATTAAATTAATCAAAAGGATTTGGGTAATTTTATAGGGTTGCACTGAATCTGTAGATTGCTTTGGGATATAGCCATTTTTACACCTCATACTGGTCAAAATGGCCATCATCAAAAAGTCTGCAAACTGTTCATGTAAATGCTGTAAAGGATGTGAAGAAAAGAGAACCCTCTTGCACTGTTGGTGGGATTGTAAATAGATACAGCCATTATGGAGAAGAGTATGGACATTCTTTAAAAAACTGGAAATAAAGTTACCATATTACCCAGCAATTCCACTACTGGGCATATGAAAGTGAAAGTTAAGTCACTCAGTTGTGTCCAACTCTTTGCTACTCCATGGACTACATAGTCCATGGAATTCTCCAGGCCAGAATAAGGGAGTGGGTAGCCAGAGGATCTTTCCAACTCAGGGATCAAACCCAGGTCTCCCCTAATGCAGGAGGATTCTTTACCAGCTGAGCCACAAGGGAAGCCCAAGAATATTGAAGTGGGTAGCCTATCCCTTCTCTAGCAGATCTTCCCAACCCAGGAATCAAATCAAGTCTCCTGCATTGCAGGTGGAATCTTTACCAACTGAGCTGTGTGCTTAGTCACTGGGCAAGTACTCTGAGAAAACCATAAATCAAAAAAACACAGGTAGCCCAATGTTCACTGCAGCACTGTTTACAATTGACAGGACATGCAAGCAACCTAGATGTTCACTAGGTTGGGTGAATGGATAAAGAAGTTGTGAGATATATGTATACATATATATGTGTATGTGTGTGTGTGTCTGTGTATAAATATGTATATGTAATGAAATGCTACTCAGCCTTAAAAAGGAATAAATGTGAATCAGTTGAACTGAGGTGGATGAATGTAGAACTGTTATACAGAGTGAAATAAGTCACAAAGGAAAAAAATGATCATACATTAAAATCTAGAAAAATGGTCCTGGTGGACCTATTAGCAGGGCAGCAATAGACGCAGATGCAGAGGGTGTTCTCTGTACACAGCGTGGGACAAATTGAGAGAGCAGCACTGGCATATACCCCCTATCACGTGTGAGACAGATAGAGAGGGGGAAGTCATCATACAACACAGAGAGCCAGCTAGGCATCCTGAAGACCCAGAGGTCTGGGGTGCTGGTGTAGGGGGTGGGAATGAGGCTTAAGGGGCAGAGGAGACAGAGGAGATATGCACATATCTACCCATGGCTGACTTCTCTTGTTGTATGGCAGAAACCAGCACTACATTGTAAAGCGATTATCCTCCAATTTTTTTAAAGAAGGGATTTTGATGTGATATGAAGGCAGATATTTAGATAATAAAGGCTGAGATTTTTTTAGAAAAGTTTCAACGGAAGGTATGATATCCTTTAAAATAGCCTCTATTCAAGCCTAGTTAAAAGTGTGAGGGATGACCAGTTACTTACCTTCCTTATCTTTTGATATCCCCTCAGTGCTTCTTGTACTCCATTCAAGTTAGATTACTGGCCTCTAAATAATCTTGTGGGTCTTTTCAATTAATGTTCTTTCTGTAAGAAGTATTCCTCCTCACTTGATCATCCCGGAAATCTCCTCCTTCAAATCTGTGCACCAAAGGATTCCTGTTTCTCTCAGTTGGTGTTAGATGCTCACATCTCCTTATTTCTGCTTTGCAGTTAATGCATCCATCCTTCCATTCATCCATTCATCAAGCTTTGAGTTCCTGTTATGCAGTGGGTCAGTCACAGAGGATACAAAACAAATAATACACAATCTGTATTATAAAACATTTAAGGTGTAGTGTAAGGGTTCTTAACCTGGGAACGTTTTAATCTGTATGAGCTTTCAGGGTTCCATTTAGCTTGGTGAAACTTTATGCATAAATTTTTCTGGATATGCATGTGTGAACTTCTCAGCAAAGATATATTATAGATGTCAGAAGAATCTTAAAAGTGTCAGAAACTCCAAGAAGTTTAAGACCATTGATTTACTGGAAATAAAGAAAATAATCAGTCAATTACAATAGACTGTGTAATCAAGGATGATATGGAGATTTGCATAAGAGCAAATGTGTAGTGTATGTGATAGAAAGCAGAAACTGGAGACAGAATCTGAGAAAGCTTTCAGAAGGAGGGATCTGACTATCTTAAAGGATGTGTAAGAAGAGTTAGCTTCCTGGTTTTCCTCACTTTCAAATTTCTGGAACTCATTCTGTTGCCTCATCACTCATTTATCTTTTTCCCTACAGAAGCCTGGCTTCCAGACCCACTGCTGCCCTAAAACAGCTCTAATGAAAGTCACTCATGATGTCTTCATTCTTCAAATCAGTGCAAGTTATTCTCTTTCTATCTTGCTTGAATCTATGCAACATTTGAACCTCTCTCCTTTTGAAAATGTCTCCTTTATTTTTCATGGATCCTCACTCTTGAAGCTTTCCTTTCACTTCTCGGAGTGCTGTCTCGAAGAATTTCATCAATATTTTTCCTCCTTTCTCCTCCTGGAGTTCCATTTCCAATGTCCTCCTTTTTTAATCTACCCTTTCTTTCTAGTTGGTCTCACGCATATTCATGACTTTAGAAATCACTTCTATGCTTCCCTATGTCTCCACCCCAGATTTCTCTCCTAAAGTTCCAAACTATCTACCCAATTACTTATCCTTCTGCATTTGATTTCCATTGGGTACCTCCCACTCAGGGTACAAAGATGTTCACCATTAAATTTACTTCTCTGTGAGTATACAGAAAAGATATTTAATAAATTACAGAAAAGGAAAAAAATAACACATGAGAAGCATATTCTCAGTCAGTTCAGTTCAGTTCAGTCACTCAGTCGTGTCCGACTCTTTGCGACCTCGTGAATCTCAGCACGCCAGGCCTCCCTGTCCATCACCAACTCCCAGAGTTCACTCAGACTCACGTCCATCGAGTCCGTGATGCCATCCAGCCATCTCATCCTCGGTCATCCCCTTCTCCTCCTGCCCCCAGACCCTCCCAGCATCAGAGTCTTTTCCAATGAGTCAACTCTTCACATGAGGTGGCCAAAGTACTGGAGTTTCAGCTTTAGCGTGATTCCTTCCAAGAAATAGTAAATAAGCACAAGAGTACTAGAGTTTGTCATGGTAAATCAAACATACAATATTGTGGCCTTAATAGAATTTACAGTTTAGTGAGAAATAGGGCAAGTACTGAGAATCACTATATTGTATGAAAAGTGTTATGAGAGAGAGTGCACAGGCTCCTAACAGAGTACATACAGAAACCTCTAACCCAGACAGGAGAGGTGGTAGTTCAGACACACTAGGTGATATGCAAACTAAACTTTGTGTTTTGGTAAGCTGCATTCAGTGATGATCTCTTTTAGCTTCTGTCTTTATTCAGAAAAGATGGAGTATCCAGTATTTTCTTATTCAGAGTCATTAAGAACCTTCCTAGAAGCAGTGGGTGCTACCACAAATCCTGAATCGAAATTTAGGCACAGTTTGTCTTTTAGGAAAGCATGTGAGAGAACTGGAGTGTGAAATTTTGGAGAGTAGAGAAAAGAACATGCCTTAATTTCTTTGTGTCTGGCATGCGACTGGCTCAAAAAATACATGACGCAATAATGATGGTTGCTATGGGGTTTTCCATAAAAGGAAATTAACATTTTCTGTGAGTTTTAGGACATCAGTGGTGATTATAATGTTTTATTAGTCAGATTATTAAAGTCAACTTCTGACAGTCATACTTTAAAGCTTCAGTGAAGTAACTCAACAAAAGTTTATGTCTCGCTTATGCCACAGTTCCAGATACGTCAGGCAATTTTATTGCACAATCCTCTACTTCACCAGGAGCTCCCATCTTTCATCTCAATCATTTTGGGGTTGTTTCATTGGCAGCTATAGAAGACTGCCCTAATCTCAACTATGTTCATCCAAAGTGACATACTTCATTTATACTCACAATTCACTAGCCAGAATCAGCCACCTTACCCTAATCCAACCACAATAAAAGCTAAGAAATAGAGAAGGCTCATGAAATATGGTGAACACTGATAGTCTCTGTCACAGTCTGCTGTTCTGGAATCCAAATACACTTAACCACTTCCAAGGGAGAAAACCAAAGTCCTAGTAGTTACCACATTGAGTATAAGCTAGAGACTTCTGCAAATCAATCCTTCCATGTTTTGCAAATATGACTCCTCATAGGTTGAGAAAACTGTGAAGTTATATCTGTCTTTCCTCTAGCATAAGCACTTCCACACTCACGAGGATGCAACATCTACAGTAAACATTCTTATTCAGAAAGGAGGGCTAAGGGGCGATCTCCTTCAGTCACTGGTCCATAGCAATTCTGAAATCCTACTGGGCAGATATTGTGAAGGTTTAAAATGAGGTGGTGCTTGTGGTAAAGAACCCAGCTGCTGGTGCAGGAGACACAAGAGGTGTGGGTTCAATCCCTGGTTCAGGAAGATCCCCTGGAGAAGAATGGCAACCTACTGAAGGATTCTTGCCTGTAGAATCCCATGGACAGAGGAGCTTGGTGGGCTACAGTCTATAGAGTCACACAGATTCAGACACGACTGAAGCAAGTTAGCACACACATACACATATTCCTTGATTTGATCTTGATACTGTTCTAAAAGAGTTTTATTGACCAATGTCCTTTACAATTATTTATTCTTTATTCTCTTTGGCCATTTCATTTGGAGACTATCCTTCTCATGGAACAACTTTTTTTCTCTCCTTTTACTAAGAAACAAAAGATTCTCATTTAAAATTTTCATATACAGTAAAACCATGTAATTTTACAATGAGGATTCTAGTTAAACCTGAGTTAAATAAAGAGCTCTGGACAAAGGCACCCTGAAAGACCCACACTGCCAACACATATCAAGTAAACCCATTAAAACTTCTAAATCTAATGTTTTACAGTTTTATTGCTAATATAATGACAAGATTGACTATATAGCAATATAGCTCACCATTTAAAATCTCCAAAATGTCAAATTATTGTAACACTAGCACTGAAAAAAAATTGCTAGTGTTATAACACTAGCAACACTTTTATTATTTTAAAAGAGTGCTAGAACCAGTTTTCTGATATCTAGTGGCAAAATCAGTTCCAATTTCAAACCTTTAATCTCAACTACTTCACACAGCCTAATTTGTGTCCTGCTCACGTCATAGTCCAATGAGGGCTCGGCAACGCTTCTGCACAGCTTTCCTTCCAACAATGACTCAGGGACCCAGGCATCACCCATCATGCACTTCCTCTCCCTTGAAGTCCTTCACTTCCGGTCACAGAAACTAAAGAGAATGTAGATAGTGAAAAGCATGGTTAGAAGCACACATTATTTACTTATAAGGAGGCTGAGAAATGTGGGAGGAATGCATAGAACAGCTGAGTCCTCTCTACCACTGCCACAGTGTTTAACAATTTGTACCACATCAGCCACTGAGTCTGCATTTTTCTCTGTAATTTAACAATTTTCTGGGCTCTCTAACTTGAGCTAACTGCAGTTTTAACAGGGATTTATGCTTCTTTTGTGACCTCCCATATAAAAAGGGGAGGATCAGGGGACTATATGTGTTTATGGTTGAGGAGCTATGACCATAAATGGGAAATACACTTCATTAGAGATTTCATGTCAAATCAAGGCAAAGAGTTTCTCATGTTGAGGTCAATCAGCTTCCTTTAATTAGACAATGAGAACGATATAATCCATTATCTTTCTTTCCATTTATCCTCAATAACTAGGATGCTCCCTTACATTTATAAGCATAAATAGACTTGAATATGAAAAAAGCATATGTCTTTCATATTATATTTTTGCAGTATTCAGTTACATGAAATCCAAGAGACACATCAATTATATTGCTAACAATTTTGCCTGGAGTCTTTTTTGTGTTAAAATTGTCAGGCTTACAAGGTAATGGCTAGGAAACTCTGACAAACTGATTGTTTGAACAAATATTCCCTATACATTTATGTTCTAATATCAAATTTATCTTCCATTATTATATATCAAATTCTCTCAGTTTCATAAAAAGGTAAAAATTCAGGTCCCATCATCTGACAAGGATGAGTACACTTGCTGAATTGATAGAAGAGATGGCTTGAAATCAGAAGTTATAAAAGACAGCTGTTTTTCCCAAGTCTGGCTGGTGGTGGTGGTGGTTTAGTCCCTAAGTTGTGTCCAACTATTGCAACCCCATGGACTGTAGCCTGCCAGGCTCTTCTATCTGTGGGATTTTCCAGGCAAGAATATTTGAGTGGATTGCTATCTCCTTCTCCAGGGGATCTTCCTGATCCAGGAATCAAACCCAGGTCTCCGGCATTGCAGGCAGATTCTTTACAGACTGAACTATGAGGGAAGCCCCTCATGTCTGGCTAATCTTAGCAATTTAATGCACATGTAAGCTAAATTTAATAAAAATCTTCTTTTCCTTTTTTTGTCTCAAAACTTTTATGGCATTAAAAGACTAGATGATGAGAAAATTCTATGTAAAATGATAAGTTAAAGTGGAAAGTTTTATTCTGTATGTGCCTCTTTTTAGGGCAGACAAGTTTGCAAAGCCTTTGAACTCTCATTAATCTTTCACGTGCCCTGGGTAGGGGGCCACCCTGCCTTTGTTAAGCTGTCATCCCACTCGCCTTTGCCTCATCTCATTCCTCCTCTCCCTTCCATGGAGAGACAGCAAATGATTGTCTGGGAACTTCCTGAGCTCAGACTCTTCTTCCACAGGAAAACCTGCTTCTCTTGTCCTTGGAGGTAAAAAGGGTACTATCACAAAATCAGAACCTCAAACAGGTCACTGGATTTCCTAGTTTCTGAAAATAACAGGCTTGTCTTGGGGACCAGGAAGCTGGAGGTCCCTGCTGCCCTTGTGGCATTCAAATAAAGAAAGAAAGCAACCATACGTTATCCCCCGAAATGACACAAAGGAAAACATAAACAAATGTGGTTCCCACGTGGCAGCCTGCACAGTAAAGGCCATTGTTCCCTGGGAACTTCAACTGACACACGCCCCACTGTGCCGGATCAACTGGCTTGTCCTCAGTTTCCAGGCGTGAAGTCACAGCAACGGAGCCTCCAACCCTTGGGTGATTTTCCTCTTTGCTTGTGCTGAGTTGTTTCCTGATGGACCTGCTGTGCCTCAATTCAAAACAGTAAGGAGGAGAGAGGATCTTGCTGATATATTTGTTTTATCCTTGTGAGAAACCACCTCTTGAGAAAAGTCGAGAGGATGCTGTGAACTGGATCACAGGTCATTTATAGATAAATCACCCAGGCCACTGACAGTGTTTTGGCTTGGTTACTGTAAAAGAGGAAAGATAATATGTAAAGTAAATCCTCACAGTATTGATTCAATGATCCATAAAGACAGAACTTAAGTGTTTACACTGCTTAGGTGATGCCTTGGATGTAAACCAAAACCTCGGGGGGGCATACATTAGACGAAAACGTAACCAGTTTGTAAGGAAATGAACTCTTGCTGGTGTGCATGCCTGAGTCATATTTATTAGCAAAGACAAACAAATGAGTCTACTCCCTGCTGGGCACTGTCGTGCCCAGTGGCTGCACAACCCCTCCTATGCCCCAGTGGCTTTTTTTATGATATTAATAGTTAGACCAGAGCTGAACTTTGGGAACATATTCCAATCTCCGTTTTACTGCCTTATTGTCTAACAAGTCTTTCTTCCTTCTCCAACTGAGAACTAACATTAAGAAGAAGCAAAAATGGCTACCAAAGTGGAAGGGTGGAGGAGGGATAAATAAAAAGTTAGGGACTAACAGATGCACAGAACTCTATATAAAAGTGGGCTTTGCAGGTGGTTCTGTGGTAAAGAATCTGTCTGCCAATGCAGAAGATATGGGTTCAATGTCAGAGTTGGGAAGATCTCCCTGTAGAATGAAACGGCAACCTATTCCAGTGTTCTTTCCTGGGAAACCCTGTGGATAGAGTAGCAAAGACTTAGCGACTAAACAACAACATATGTAAAATACATAACCAACAAGAACCTACTGTATAGTATAGGGAACTAAATTCAATACTTTGTAATAACTTATAAAGGAAGTGAATCTGAAAAGATTTATATATATATATATATATATAATGTGTGTGTGTGTGTGTGTGTGTGTGTGTGTGTAAAACTGAATCACTTTGCTGTACACCTGAAACTAACACATTATAAATCAACTATACTTCAACAACAAAGGTGAATTAAAAAGAATTTTTCAAAAAGAAGACATAAAAGCACAATTTCGGTTTCAGTTCTAGTATCACGGGCAGAGGCATTCATGGTGGGGAGAGGCAAAGATTTCTCTTTTCCAGCTTGTGGTGATGTGGTGGGAACAGTGAGAGATATAAAATTATCACCACACCCTCTCCCCCACAGCTTGTCTCAGGATTTCATCAGTAAAAGTTTAGGCTTAAATATCTACTGCATGTCTTCCATGGGCCAGACATTGTGTATGAAACAAGGGTACAAAGATAAAAATGATACCTTTTTAGTCCACAAATCTCTATGCATTGCCTTCACAAACTGTCTTTTTTTTTTTTTTTGATCTGCTTCTTGAGTTTATCTATCTGGAGCATGATTATTGCTAAGGCCTAATTTTCTGTCTCTCCAGCTTTGACCATGAAGGCCTGGCCTCTGTGCGGGTAACCCATGTATAATAGTCACTGATACATAGCAAGTACTCCATTTATAAGTGAAGGATAATGAATAAATGAGTGAATATGACCAGCAGAGTACATCGTGAAAAACACTGGGCTGGAGGAAGCACAAGCTGGAATCAAGATTGCATGTGTGTGTGTGTGTGTGTGTGTGTGTGTGTAAAACTGAATCACTTTGCTGTACACCTGAAACTAACACATTATAAATCAACTATACTTCAACAACAAAGGTGAATTAAAAAGAATTTTTCAAAAAGAAGACATAAAAGCACAATTTCGGTTTCAGTTCTAGTATCACGGGCAGAGGCATTCATGGTGGGGAGAGGCAAAGATTTCTCTTTTCCAGCTTGTGGTGATGTGGTGGGAACAGTGAGAGATATAAAATTATCACCACACCCTCTCCCCCACAGCTTGTCTCAGGATTTCATCAGTAAAAGTTTAGGCTTAAATATCTACTGCATGTCTTCCATGGGCCAGACATTGTGTATGAAACAAGGGTACAAAGATAAAAATGATACCTTTTTAGTCCACAAATCTCTATGCATTGCCTTCACAAACTGTCTTTTTTTTTTTTTTTGATCTGCTTCTTGAGTTTATCTATCTGGAGCATGATTATTGCTAAGGCCTAATTTTCTGTCTCTCCAGCTTTGACCATGAAGGCCTGGCCTCTGTGCGGGTAACCCATGTATAATAGTCACTGATACATAGCAAGTACTCCATTTATAAGTGAAGGATAATGAATAAATGAGTGAATATGACCAGCAGAGTACATCGTGAAAAACACTGGGCTGGAGGAAGCACAAGCTGGAATCAAGATTGCCAGGACAAATATCAATAACTTCAGATATGCAGATGATACCACCCTTATGGCAGAAAGTGAAGAAGGAAAAAGCCTCTTGATGAAAGTGAAAGAGGGGAGTGAAAAAGTTGGCTCAAAACTCAGCATTCCAAAAACTAAGATCATGGCATCCAATCCCATCACTCCATGGAAAATAGATGGGGAAACAGTGGAAACAGTGACAGACTTTATTTTGGGGGGTTCCAAAATCACTGCAGATGGTGGCTGTAGCCATGAAATTAAAAGATCCTTGCTCTTTGGAAGAAAAGTTATGGCCAACCTAGACAGCAAATTAAAAAGCAGAGAGTGCCAACAAAGGGCCATTTAGTCAAAGCTATGGTTTTTCCAGTAGTCATGTATGGATGTGAGAGTTGGACTATAAGGAAAGCTGAGCACCAAAGAATTGTTGCTTTTGATCTGTGGTGTTGGAGAAGATTCTTGAGAGTCCCTTGGACTGCAAGGAGATCCAACCAGTCCATTCTGAAGGAGATCAGTCCTGGGTGTTCATTGTAAGGACTGATGTTGAAGCTGAAACTCCAATACATTGGCCACCTGATGCAAAGAGCTGACTCATTTGAAAAGACCCTGATGCTGGGAAAGACTGAGGCAGGAGGAGAAGGGACGACAGAGGATGAGATGGTTAGATGCCATCACCAACTCAATGCACATGAGTTTGAGTAGGCTCCGGGAGTTGATGATGGACAGGGAGGCCTGGCATGCTGCAGTCCATGGGTCATGCAGCAGACATGACTAAGCAAATGAAATGAACTGAACTGATCTGAATTGATGACCAGTAATATAGTGTGCTTTAATATTCATGTGACAACATTGACCAGACTCTTTCCAACAAGGAGATAGTCTAGAGTAACAGTCTTATTGGGTGGCAGAAAAGACCTAGTTAGAACCTGAGGCAGCCTTCAGCAAAAGGCACAGTGGTTGACAGCCCAACACCTAATTAGTTGAGGCCCCTGAGAACAGCAGCTCCAAGAGGAGAAGGAAACTTGGAGGGTAGGAAGAAGACACCAAGGAAAACCTCACCTCCTCTACACCATATCAAAACTCAGTCTTACTCATGATGACTTTCCTGTAAATATTTTTTTTTTCTTTAGAAAAGCTAATGAGGAAGACAAGTATATATAGTCTAACTCCCTGTGGAAGAAAATTTAAAGTTTTTAGGAGACATGCCTTGGCTTATCAGAAAGAAAAGGCAATCTTTCTTCACGTGGAATCAGCAGATGGATTGAGCATAGCTCTGACATTTGGAATTTGGAGTGAGTGAAAGTTTCTCAGTTGTGTCCAACTCCTTCCAACCCCATGGACTGCAGCCTGCCAGGTTCCTCTGTCTATGAAATTTTCCAGGCAAGAATACTGGAATTGGTTGCCATTTCCTTTTCCAGAGGATAGTCCTAACTCAGGGCTCAAACCTGGCTCTCTAGTTTCTCCTGCATTGGCAAGTAGATTCTTTACCACTGGGTCACCTTGGGAACATACATACACAGTAGAACATACACTTTCCAGAGCTCTTGTCTCCAGGCAGGTAACAAACACAACAGGCAGGTACATATCCCTTGGGGAGTACAGAATGTTCACATCATATATACTGCAGAACATTGAGATTTTTGCAAAATCAGGTTGGCTCTTCAGGTTTACAGCCAACCACTCAGACTGCAGGTGTGCTCAGAATCAGAAAGAAGGCTGTCACACTCTATCACACTGCCATCTTTTGGCAGTGAGAAGTATAACCAAAAAGGCAATAGAAATGAGGCCTTATTACCTACTACTTCTCTTAGTCAAAATCACTGCAGATGGTGACTGCAGCCATGAAATTAAAAGACACTTACTCCTTGGAAGGAAAGTTATGACCAACCTAGATAGCATACTAAAAAAACAGGGACATGACTTTGTCAACAAAGTCCTTCTAGTCAAAGCTATGGTTTTTCCAGTAGTCTTGTATGGATGTGAGAGTGGGACTATAAAGAAAGCTGAGTGCCAAAGAATTGATGCTTTTGAACTGTGTGGTTGGAGAAGACTCTTGAGAGTCCTTTGGACAGCAAAGATATCCAACCAGTCGATCCTAAAGGAGATCAGTCCTGGGTGTTCATTGTAAGGACTGATGTTGAAGCTGAAATTCCAATACTTTGGCCACCTAATGCGAAGAGGTGACTCATTTGAAAAGACCCTGATGCTGGGAAAGATTGAAGGCAAGAGGAGAAAGGGATGACAGAAGATGAGATGGTTGGATGGCATCACTGACTCAATGGACATGAGTTTGGGTAAACTCCAGGAGTTGGTGATGGACAGAGAGGCCTGGGGTGCTGTGGTTCATGGGGTCGCAAAGAGTCAGACACAAATGATTAACTGAACTGAACTAAACTGAACTGTCTTAGCTCTCTAATGGGAACCATGCTGATGCAACCACCCTCTCCAGTGGTAGAAGTTCTTTGTAAACGACAGAGCAAAACAAAATAAAATGAAGCAGGGCTTCAAGAACTTGCTCGTAATTCACCCTGAAACAATTTCAGTACATATTGGGGGCTCTACTCTTTAATCTGTAACACTATAAGACACTTAATGTTCCCATTTTATATGCCATCTTGTAATACAAAGCATACAGCATAGGCTGCCTAGGGGCCAGGCATTTTGAGTGTCATGTGGCACTTTCCAAAGTACTGGATATATGTGTTACTCATATGGCAGGTGTTTGTTTGTGAGCCAAATGCTCGGCCATCTTCTGAGTGGACATAGTAGTGAATAAGACAGATGGGTCCATGCTTGCTTAGACATTACAGCATCATGTGAGTTTAAACTTGGGCAGTAAAGGCTAATATGGACAGGCACAGAGAGACCTAAGAGTCAGAGAGGAGTTTTATACCTCTGAAATCAAAGTGTGCCTGCTCAGGAAGTGCTATTTAAAAAGAATTAGAAAAAGCTAAAAATCAACAAGCTGAAAGTAAAGGAGGGTGAGCAAGGGGCTATTTTCCAGGATAAAGAATGAATCTACACAGACACAGCTACCTTTAGAAAGTCTGATTCCATCACCATTATGAACATGTTGCTTAAAAGACCATTTTGACTACAATCTTATAATTAGTGTGTAACACATTTGATGCACTATTAATTCCGGAATGTACTGCTTTGACAAGTGATGGACCAGGCTGTTCTTGTCCTTCATGGAACAAAGTTTAAACCACAATAGAAAGATGGATGTGTCCTTAAATAACTGAGAGCTTCTCCTTTGATTATCCAGAACCACCCCAATTCACTTAATTATCATCCACCACTCAGTTAGCCTCAACTATTAGAATGAATTGTAGATTAATTCCTAAATAGACCAAAGGATATGTGTGGTGAGGGTAGGAGGCAGGCACCAAGCTAATCCTTTTACCTACATTAGAATATCTTGACATATTTTAAAAGTTTTGCTATTCTTATAGATTTAAGCACAATTTATCAATTCAAAAATATGCTAATATCTATTTAAACATGGTGATAACCCACTATAACTTAAGTACATTTTATACATTTTAAATGTCTTCCATATATCTCCTGTGTTGAGGCATGAATATGTTAAAGCTAGAACTGGTCTTAACCTCATATGTTATGATCTATGACCTCACAAATCAAACACCTAAGGTTCAAAATGGTAGCTTTCCTAGAGTTAGTGGGTGTCAGAACAAGGATTCTGGCTGGATGCTCTGGTGCCCAAAGCAACACATTTTCTACTTTTTATATTGCACCCAAATTTCACACAATAATCTAAGAATGGGATCTTTTATCTGAAAAAGTCATAAAATGCACACGGTTAAGATGGATTCTAAAATAGCATTATTGTTCTAATTATTAAGAATAATTTGCATAGTGCTTTTGTGTTTCGAACTAAAATAATTTTTACCAGATATTCCTTTAAATATCACTGAGAAGAAGATCGTTAAACATTCATTTATTCAACAAGTATTTACAGAGCATATAGAGTTTGCAAGACACTGAATTAGGCAATTGATTTCTATCTTCTTTCATTAAACAAGGTAAATAAGGGGGAAGGGAAATGTTTATAGGAACAAATCATCAAATTCTTCCTTCAGTTTCTCCATTTCTTGAGCTATTCTGATACTATCTGTGAAGCATTTTACAGTTTCAAAGCATTTTCTCACGACAGGAATTTCGTATCATGTTGTTTTAGCCTCTTAATGGCTCTTAACACTTCCAACTTGTTTTTACTGTTTTGGGGATTGGGAGCTTTGCTCTACTATTAGATTTTAAGTTCATAAAAACTGAAGCTATTCTAAATACTACTGATCTGCTGCAGTGTCCAGCCCACTTTGTTGAATACAGTAGGTGCTCAATATCCAGTGAATGAACAAATAAAATCTCATTTGATCTTCAGAAATGTTGGAGAAGTCTGTAACTTAGAGAGATAAAGTCTTGATTCTCATTGTTAGCAAACCTTAAAATCCCTAATGGGATCTGTTTTTACTTAAACCTTTAATCAAAATCATGCCATAATTCTTACCTAGAATAGAACTATTTCTTCTATTATCACTAAAACAAAAGTGACTAAATAACATATGTTGACACTTAGCAAACTATCTGATTTCTAAAGCCTGTGTTTACTGTTATTACTCAAAATCATGGAATAATATCCATCTCATTTGGGGCTATAATTCCCAGTTTTGTTGCTAGGAAGGTGACTGTGACACTGGTAAAGAGTAAGAGACACAGAAGCTACATTTTTAAGTGTATCACTTAATACTGCTTTAGTCATCTTTTCATTGACCATAACCAACTTCTTCTTCACCAAGATGTTTCAAAAGAAGGGAACCGTTGTACCCCATGTCCTGTTCCTGGCAATAGCTGAACTCGGGAGGTGAAACAACTCAGCTTAACAAGAATACATAAATTTCCATGAAAGTTTTCCTTTCAAAAATAAAAACTTTTCAAGTGTACATCTAAATATTGGGTTAGCCAAAAAGTTCATTTGGATTTTTCTGTTAATGCTGTATGTAAAAATTCAAATGAACTTTCTGGTCAACTCAGTACTTAGATGGTTTAAATTTATGTAGCATTAGCAATAACAAAGGGCTTCCCAGTAGTTCAGTGGGTAAAGAATCTGCCTGCAGTGCAGGAGATACAGGAAATGTGGGTTCACTCCCTGGGTCAGGAAGATCCCTTGGAGGAGAGCGTGACAACCCACTCCAGTATTCTTGCCTAGAGAATCCCATGGACAGAGGAGCCTGGCGGGCTACAGTCTGTAGGGTTACAAAGAGTTGGACATGACTGAAGTGACTGAGTACACACAAGCAATAACAAAAGAGTGTATTCTTTTATGGACCAAGAAATATATTTTCTTTATGGCTCTCTTTTATGTAGATAAAGGAATCTCTGAAAGAAAACTTCAATCATGTGCCCTGAATCTCCTTTTAGTACTGAACTAATTCTAGTCTGCCAGGACAACTGGTAAAAGCAAACTCATTCCACCAAATTGGAATGATTAAAGTCAGAAGTAAAACTATTTTCAAATTACCATTTTAAATATGTTTTATTGTTAGATTGGTTAAGGAATGTTAACACAGTCGTGAATTTTATACCATTGTTCCTTGGGGAGAACTTTATTGCCTTCGTGTGAGAAATCAGATGGTAGGTGACTAACACTTCAAATTATACTATAGTATCAGGAGTACTTTCAAATGTGTTATCTCACCTGACCCTTCTACCTGCCCTGTGGAGTTGGCAGGGAAAGTATTATTATCTTCACCTGCAAATGAGAAAAGTGAAACTCACGGAACTTCAGTTGTTTGCCTAAGGTCAAACCACCATAAGTAGTAAAGTTGGGCCTTGAAATGAAAGCTTCAGTCTCCAAACTCAGCACACTAAGTCACTGATCAGTAAAGAGAAGAACAGAAATGGAAATTCTATTACGACTTTGATGAATAAAATCCATTTACACTAAATGAATTCAAAATTTTAAACTAAAATACTAAGGCTTATAGACGAAGTACCATATATAAATACACATGTTAAAACAT
Organism: Madoqua kirkii; assembly: GCA_006408675.1. Classification (NCBI taxonomy): domain Eukaryota; kingdom Metazoa; phylum Chordata; class Mammalia; order Artiodactyla; family Bovidae; genus Madoqua; species Madoqua kirkii. The sequence goes on from SJYC01088139.1 coordinate 29,781, forward strand.
ATATTCTTAATCACTGGGAAAAAATATTCATTCATAGCTAACATCACAGTGTCAGTTAGAAATCAAAAGCTTCTGATAAACGGAGCAGATAGTAATGTTAATAATTGATATCTTGACTGATATAATTGTTTACCTATATATGTTGGAAAAGAATCTCCCTGCAATGCAGGAGACCCGGGTTCAATCCTGTGTCAGGATATCTCCTGGAGAAGGCAATGGCAACCCATTCCAGTATTCTTGCCTGGAAAATTCCACGGACAGAGGAGCCTGACAGGCTATATATATAGCCCATGGGGTCACAAAGAGTTGAATCTGACTGAACAACTGTCACTTGCACTTCACATGTATGTGCTCAATTATTCAGACTGACCCTGTGAATACAAAATACAATATTCACATTCTGTTTACCGGTCCATTTTTGCAGCAATCATCTGAGTTCGACCAACGGATATTAGGTTAGTACTGTTACAGTATGCTTGCTTTTCAATATTAGGTTTTCACACTGATTTACATGTAGGATCCTCTGATACATTTAACAATATGATGCTGAACAAGAGTAGATATAAAGTTTCATGGTTACAAGTGTGAGATCAAGCTGTGTGGACTTGGTTAACTAACCTAACCCAAGTTTTTCAACTGTAAAATGTAGATATTAATAGTATACTTTGAATTGGCTTGTCATAGGATGAAGTGAATTGATAATATGTAAGGTACTTAGTTTTAGTACATGATAATTAGTACATTTAGTACAAAATGAGCCATGGTTTTTCTGTAGAGTTTATTGTGTCAATGTTTATATTGTTTGGTGGTGAAGACACTACACAAAATATTTCAAATGCCCTGTTATCACAACTGGAATGAAATTTATCCAAATTATTTAAAGGTGTGATGAAAGTGATAAAGAAATTAGTTTTGACAAATGATTTTAACTTAGAAGGGTGGTGGTGTATCTGGATTTTGTGTGCATTAAGCATCAATCTTATCAGAAAAGCAGTTTTTGCTTTGACAGCCTTCTCACTGGCTGGCTTTAAATTAAACTAAATGTGAATTAAATATGTCAATCTTTTCTTTGTAAAGATGGAGATAAAGGCCTAGGATATCAAATGTGATTACTTGTAATATGAGAAGTGAAAAAAGAATGTCTTTGAAGATATTAATCTAAAGGAAAATAAAAATTTGGATTGCATGTCATTATCCCTTCTGGACTTCAAGGTGGCATTAGTGGTGAAGAACCCATGCGCCAGTGCAGGAGATATAAGAGACATGGGTTCGATCCCTGAGTTGGGAGGATCCCCTTAAATAGGGCATAGCAACCCACCCCAGTTTTCTTGCCTGGAGAATCCCATGGACAGAGGAACCAGGCAGACTGCAGTCCTTGGATCGCATAGAGTTGGACATGACTGAAGCAACTTAGCACACATGCATGTCCCTTCTAAAAATTCCAAACTGTATATATTAACTTGTCATTCTGTTATGTGTGTGTGAAGTGGGGTGGGGGAAAAAGCTGAATATGTATAAAGAGAAAGTGAGTTCTCTAGCATGACTAATTTGGGTTTATTTCAGCAAAAAATGTTGAAAATCCACTCTATTCAGAATAAGTGTGATGGTCTTGTACACACTGCTATATTCAAAATGAATCACCAACAAGGACCTATTGTACAGCACACGGAGCTCTGCTCAATGTTATGTGCTGGCCTGGATTGGAGGGAGGTTGCGGGGAGAACGGATATGTGTATGTGTAGGGCTGAGTCTCTTCACTGCTCACCTAAAACTACCACAACTTTGTTAATCGGCTATACCCTAATGCAAAACAGAAAGCCTAAAGTTTGAAAATAAATAAATGAATAATACCAGAATTAGTGTGATGGGATGAAATTTTAAGTCATACATTTTAAGTTAGAAAGTAGTAAAAATTTAACCCATGAATATACTTTAAAACACCTATTATGGTTACTTCGACAGAACATTAAAAACAGATAAACCAAAGAAATGCTCAGCCCCCCCAGGGACAACAAAGATGACTGCATGATTTTGTTTTGGACCCCACCCTACTGCTATGTGATTTTTCCTCTGAGCAGAAAGTGTTGGGGGAACTAAAAGACCTTATTGTCAAATGAGTAGCTAGAACTGAGAGCAAACTTCCTAAGCATGTTGACTGGGGTTGGAATGAAGTAAAACACAAAGGCTGGCACCTCTGAGAGAAATGAAAATAAGAACACTCCAAAAGTCAGTGAACGTATGTACGAGCATGGCCACCGTTTCTGCACTGAAGTAGATGGTAATGGGGTGGCGAGAATGTGGAGATCAGAAGGGGGAGAGAGCTGTGTGATGGGCTCTGCCCCTTAGTCACTTGGCCTTATTCTCATAACCTTTCTGCATCTGGTTTCTTTATCTGTGCTTTGGTGAGGGTTTAGAAAGATTTTTTAAGTTCCTATGTGGAGAACATAGTAGAGAGGAAAGAAACAAAGTAAGGAGGTAATTTAGAATAAATTAAAGAGTGAAGAGTCAGACATGACTAAGCCACTGAGCACACACAGAGAGAGTCTTCTAGACCAGGTAAGGTGCCTTGAGTTATGTTAGTGTCAGCGGAATAGAGAGAGTGTGTGTTCTAGATAGATTCTGAAAATTGACTCTAACAGAGATGAGATCATCAAGGTGAATTTCCAAGTTTCTATGGCTTTTATTCGGAGAAGGCAATGGCACCTGACTCCAGTACTCTTGCCTGGAAAATCCCATGGATGGAGGAGCCTGGAAGGCTGCAGTCCATGGGGTCACTGAGAGTCGGACACGACTGAGTGACTTCGCTTTCACTTTTCACTTTCATGCATTGGAGAAGGAAATGGCAACCCACTCCAGTGTTCTTGCCTGGAGAATCCCAGGGACAGGGGAGTCTGGTGGGCTGCTGTCTATGGGGTCGCACAGAGTCGGACATGACTGAAGTGACTTAGCAGCAGCAGTAGCAGCAGTATGCCTTTTATTAAGATGAGAATGACAGGGAAAGAATAAATGGGGAAAAGAGCAATCCCACACATTTTATGTTAGAGACACGGCACCAGAAAAGTTAATTAGGATATAGAATGTAATGATTCTTGTGGTCGGAATAGACTTAACATGTAAATGTGACATTTATTATCCTCTAGGTAGTGTTTAAAACCACAAGAATACATGAAAAGAACATAGGATAAAGCCCCAAAGAGTTGTAGGAAACTTGTAGGAGATGTGTCAGCAGACGAGGGCACTGAGGTGGGTGGACCAGGGAGGTAAAAAGAAACTCGGAGGGCACGCTCCAGGGAAGTCAAGAGCAGAGAGGGTTTCAAGTTAATGCTGTGGATGAGTCCAGTAAGATGAACTCAAGGAAAGGTAAACGAACTAAGTGAGTTTGCTGTGACCACTTTTGCAAGGAAATTACTTAACTCACACCACTTTTTTTTGGCCAGAACCCTGACATTGTGCTTTCAGGGTCCCAGCTAAAGGCTGGAGCACCTTTCTCACCAGTGAATCCCTAAGACTACTGAATACTTAGAAAGATTCCTAATGGAGTTGCATATGAAGTGAAGTGAAGTCACTCAGTCCTGTCCGACTCTTTGTGACTCTGTGAACTGTAGCCCACCAGGCTCCTCTGTCCTTGGGATTCTCCAGGCAAGAATACTGGAGTAGGTTGCCATTTCCTTCTCCAGGGGAACTTCTCGACTCAGGGATCAAACCCAAGTATCCTGCACTGCAGGCAGACGCTTTAACCTCTGAGCCACCAGGGAAGCCCATACTGCCCTTCATATCTATCCCCTTGTTTGTTCAGGCACTTTTAGTCCACAACCAGGTAACTGGGCAAATAAACAGAGCATGTGCTTTCTAATCCCTGAAACTCCACAGAAGAGTTTCTGCTCTAAGAGTTTCCCCCACTTCATTACAAATGTTAAAATATTTCAGGGAATAAGTCAGACAGTGCCCTTTCCACTTAGACACTTTCCCTTCATTGCCTGGAGTAATAAAACAACCCAACGTTGTGGGCAACGTATGAAGAGTGGAATGCTATATTGATGCAATATACTAAAAATAGCTAACACTTCCATAGCACTTATGTGCCAGACAGTGTTCCAAGTGCTCTATACGCATTAACTCATTTATTCTCCACAAAACATCTATGAAGTAGTGAGTTTCTATTATCATTTCCATTTTATACTAGAAGACACTGAGTTCCAATGAGATTAACTTGAGCATTGCAGCTCCAGAGTAAAGGTTCTTAACCATTAGGCAACACACACATATGCACACACACACACTCCTTATGTGAATTTAAACTAATCTTACAAAAGAGAACCCAATGAATCTAAGAGCCAAGGCTTTTAAATCGCTCTGAACTGGCATTTGCTGTCTTCAAAAGTTTCAATGAGGACAAAATCTGAAAATATATCAGCTGATAAAGACATGGACTGTGACCAACTCCACATCTAGGGCTTTTTACGGGAACTGACCTCTAATCATATCCTAAATTCATTACAGGAAATTTCTGAACGTTAAAGAGGCTCTCGTGTTGCAAACTCCTACAGTGGCAAGACAAGGAGAAACACATTCAACACATAAGCGCAATCTTTAATCTGGCTACAAAATTCAACTGAGCAGCAGCCCCAGATGATCTTGCTTTAGAAGCAGTCTTTTAATTTCGATCTGATATTTTTGTTATAAGAATAATACCTGTATTCTGCTGTATGTCTTCCAGTGCGCCATCTCCTGGTAGCACCAGATACATTTTAACTACTAAAATTCTCTGTGCATCCAGAGGCCACAAACCAGCATTATTGGAAAGAATGTAGAGAGAAATGCACACATAGTATAATCTTTCTTCTGCAACCTCAAGGATTTTTTTCTATTCACTTGTATCTTCTGAGATTTTGTTAGTGGTTTACATCAGCTAGCTATACGCGTAGTAGGCTAAGAAGGAAATAAAAATTCTTAGTAACATGAACTGCCGGATGCTTTGTGGTTATTATATTGAGGAAAGATATTTTGGTTCTATGGTTTCTGTTCAACAGATACAAAAAGCAGCCAACAAAGCCTAGTTATTTTCACTCTTCATTCATTCAATAATCATTTATTACTGCCTTGCCATATTACAGAAATTGAGTCACAATTATAAATAATATAATCTTTATTTACTAAAGTCTCATAGTTGGGGATAGAAAAAATAATTAGATCATGTTAGTACAGCAAGGTGAGTTATGTATAAACACAAGTTGCTATGAACAGTGTGCAAAGTCTTTGATTTATTTGAAATAGCTGGCAATAGGGAAAAAAAGAATCCTCTTCTCTCTTTAGCCCTCATCAGTGTGAACTTCTCCTGAGGAATGTTTGTTTTAGAGAAAGCTCACAGGTAAGAGCACTTAAACCTCTCTTCGCCGCCTTTCACCAGTTTCCGGAGCTTTAACTACTACCTTGCAGGTGGGTGACTCTTACTGCCCTGTGAACTGTAGCCTGTTAGGCTCCTCTGTCTATGGGGCAAAAATACTGGAGTGGGGTGCAATGCTCTTTTCCAGGGGATCTTCACGACCCAAGGACTGAACCAATATCTCCAGTGTCTCCCGCATGGCGCATGGATTCTTTACTTGCTGAGCCATCAAGGAAGCCTCTAAGTACTACCCTGGGCTGCAGAAAAGCCATAGGTTTATGAGAACCTGGGAGAAATAGGGTGGGGTAAAGGGAAGTAAAGTAGAGGTGCCTCGAGGAAATTCAGAACAGCAATTTTATTGTTTTTCTTTTCAGCTGATATTTTGTCTACAATGCCAAACCCAGCTGGTTCTTCCTTAAAACCACAGGTCCTTTGTTTCATTTTTCACATATTTTTTTAAATTGTCAATTGGTGAATTAAATCTTGTGCTGGTTTATGTCATATAACAATGTGAATTAGCCACAAGTATGCAAATGTCCCCTCCGTCTTGAACCTCCCTCCCACCTCCCACCAATCGCGGCCATCCCATTGCAGAGCGCCGAGGTGAGCCCTGTGTGTTACACAGCAACTTCCCGCTGGGTTACTGTTTTACATACGGTAATGTGTGTGTTTCCATTTGTTCCACCCTCTCCTTCCTCCTCTGTGTTCGCAAGTCGGTTCTCTTACGTCTACATCTCTATTCCTGCCCTGCAAATAGGTGCATCAGTACTGTTTTTCCAGATTCCATATGTATGTGTTAATATATGATATTTGTTTTTCCCTTTCTGACTTACTTCACTCTGTAAAACAGGTTCTAGGTTCATCTGCCTCACTAGAACGACTCAAAATTGTTCCTTTTTATGACCGAATAATATTCCACTGTATATATCTACCACAACTTCCTTATATATTCCTCTACTGATGGACATCTAGGTAGCTTCCATGTCCTAGCTATTATAAACAGTTCTGTGATGAACACTGGGGTACATGGAGTTTTTTGAACTATGAATCCAGAGGTTCTTAATGAGAAACCAGTGGATGAGTTTTAAGGGAAGAGATTAACTCCTTGAACTTGTAGGAAAAACTGCATGCATTTTTCTGGAGAATATTCATGGAGTGCATAAATTTCTTAAATCCTGTTTTAAAAGATTAAGGACATTTCAGTGACAAATTCAGACTTTGTAAAGGGAGATGAAACTCCCACAGGGAGGGACTGCTTCACCCACCTCACAAGGTGCCCTGCTCCAACCTGGGTGAAGGCAGCAGAAAGGAAGTGGTGTGTTCAGTCAGAGAGCACCTTCAATGGCACGTCCATGGTCCCCAAAGCCTCTATGTGTCCCCCCAACACAAGATGCTCCACAGCCATCCTGGACTTCAGCGCTGGATACCTGTGGCCCTCCAGAAGGCAAAAGTGATTAGCTACACTGCAACCAAAAGCAGCAAAAACAGACGACAAAACCCAAGGACACCTCCATTGGAAGTCAGGACATCAGTCCTCATCATGAAAAGAAAAGAATGAGCAGAGAAACCAAATGAAATAGCCACATATTTCAGAAGATATGCTAAGCCAACAGCCATCCACCTTTGTGAAATTTTTTCTAAGAATGTCTTTTGCTTCTGAGAGGAAGCAAATAATTCTTGGTTTGGAAAATTTTAACTCTACAAATGTCTGTCCTCCTGGAGCCTGTAAATCTAGCACTTATATAAAGACATTTCCAAGACCTGTGGAAAGAAACTGCTTTAGAAATGGGTAACATGTGCTGTATGGATATTCAGCAAGAGTTGGGTCTGAGGATTTCTAGAATGAGTTTAGAGTAAATATTTATTCAGGGAAATAACGCCTTTCTATGAATATTTGTTCCTGGATTTCTTAAGTTGAGCAGTTGGGGTATTCCTTAGACAAAAGCAGAAGAAGATATATACACTAAAATTGGGACATCAAAAGGAGCTTTGGTCAGTTTGAATGCCTGAAAGTCTGGTTTATTCTCTGAGTGAGTGAAAGAACAAATTCTTCCACTAATCCTTTGATCTCTTTATGGTTTCATTGTTCATTCTACTGATTGTACCTGAAACAAGTTTCACTTCAGATATAATAGCTAATGACAGACAGTAGTAAAGGCAGTGGGTGTGGAGCTGCAGTTCAGTATAATGACAAGTGTAGTTTGCTATTTATAGCATTCGTTAAACTTTCATCTCTTTAAATTGTTATTTTCATGCAGCAGGAAACTCAGATCTCTCAGGTAACACGTAAGCAGCATAAGACTGGAACTGGAAGTAATTTCTGGCATTAGGGCAAAATGTATGACTAAGTAAAACACCTTCTTCACCTTGAAGTACCACCAGTTAGTAATGAGAAAAGGAAATTAAACATTCACAAAGGAACGTCACAGGGAAAGAAAATGGTCCAATAGAGGGTTTTTATCATAAGATACCATCTGTGAAGCAAAGTTGATGAAATGTGAATTTGGGACAAAAAGTCTTTTTTTTTTTTAATTGAAGCAATTTTATTAAAAATAATTTGTCAGAAACCATTTGTCCATCTCTAATGAAAAGTATAATTGTGGTGAGACTGGAGAGGAGCCGAATCTTAGGTCAAACTCGGAGCTGTGGATTGAAAGCTCCTAATTACTGACTCAATGGACATGAGTCTGAGCAAACTCCAAGAGACAGTGAAGGACAGGGAAACCTGGCCTGCTGCAGTCCATGGGATTGCAAAGAGTCAGGCATGACTTAGCAACTGAACAACACAGATTTACTGCATGCCTTGGAAAACTGTATTGCATTGAGCTGTCCCAAGTTCCTCTGTTTTTGAGGTCCTGAACCCTGTGGTGAACTCGGTCCATTAGGCTGGAAGGAGGGATGTAGGGCTGGGAGCAGTGGCAGATGCGGGGCGGGGGGATAGGTTGGGTCTGAGTCGTGTGGACCCTTGCCTTGCCTCCTCTTATGTTGTAACAACTCATGTTCAGTTTTCATTCGTTCTTAGTAACTAATTTATTAAATCAGAAAAACATATAAACAAAAATTCTAAATTATGTCATAAAATAATTCAGAGATAAGAACTATCCACATTTTTAATTGAATATAGTTGTTTTACAATGTGATCTTAGTTTCAAGTGTACAGCAAAGTGATTCAGATATACAGATGGATTGTCTATCTATCTATCCATCTATCTATTCTTTTTCTGATTCTTTCCCTTATAGGTTATTACAAAATATTAAGTATAGTTCCTTGTGCTATACAGTGGGTCCTTTTTGGTTATCTATTTTTAATATATGCTGCTGTGTATCTGTTAATCCCAAACTCCCAAATTATCCCTCCTCTCCCTTATTTCCTTTGTTAATCATGTTTGTTTTCTATGTCTGTGAATCTATTTTGTTTTGTAAATAAGTTCATTTATATGACTTTTTTGAGATTCCACATATAAGCAATATTGTATGATATCTGTCTTTCTGTGTCTGGCTTACTTCACTTGGTTTGGAGTAAGGTCTCTTTTTAGACCCTGAGTTCTGTGTTGGAACCTTTATTTACAAGCTTCTGGACTTACCATATATATACATGTTTATGTAAGTCACTGTTGCTAGGAAAATCTGGATAATTCAGTCCTCATACAGCTATCTACTGATTTAAGTCAGTTTTACAAACTGGTGGCAGGTGGATCATAGAATGAGGCTAGTGAAACACACAGGGCTGAACAAGGAAAGGAGACTGTAGCAGCTGCATGCTCAGGGGAGTGAGGCAGCAATCATCTCTGGGGAAGCGAGGATGTGGTCTCTGCCTGAAGTTCAGTGATTGTACTGAAACGATCCTAAATGTGGTGGCACTGACTCCTGCTTGAGATGTTTAAATAGCTTAAATGTATTTCATGTTTAGGTTTCAGCTCAGCATTCAATTATGATGTGTCTTATTGTGCCCAAGACTCTAATTGCCACGGAGAGTACTGTGAGTGAAACATGATAGAGAAAATACTGGCCTTCAGTCCTTTATATATTATCAATGAAAACGTGTTCACCCTATAATATACATGAGTTGCAAATTCTGATACTCTTGGTTTGCCTTTCCTTTTACACCAGATAGTATCATACTGATAGCTACAATCTCTGGAAATTGTTTATCTTCCTTGTGACTGTGCAATCACGGGTTTCATGCAAGGTTTTATTCTGAACTAACAAGTAGATAGGAAATGTGCTTATATATATTTTCACTACAGTTAATTAAAGCCACAGATATATATTGCTCACTTTTTATGTATAACTTTTTATGGCAAAGGCTGAAGAACATAGAACTTTTAAAGACTGGATTTATCCTTTAGGAAATAAGATCACCACCAAAAAAACAAAACAAAACAAAACAAAAACTGGCACGACAAGGTCAGCAATCCCTGGCAGACAAGGAATAAGAACTAAGAATATAGTGATGTAAGAGGTCAAGGGAGGGTGAGCTCATTAGGCTGGGATAGTCAAGGAAGACTTCCTAGAAAGGGAGGGGCTTGAGCTGAACCTTGAAAAGGAGCACAGGTTTGAGAGGTAAAGAGAAGACAAGCAAAAGGAATAGGGTGTATTCCAGTATGGTTTCTTTGCAGGAACCCCTTCAAACTGGGTTTAGAAAGAACTTCTTCCTTTGTTCTATCTTCCTCATCCCCCAGCTCCCTCCCAAAAAAAGAATAGAAATTCACTGGACTAAATATTGAAAAGTCTAGGGAATAGGTCCAGCTTCAATGACCAAAGGCAAAAGCCCAAACATCACTGTGTTTCTCTGTGTTGGCTTTATTCTTTGCTAGGTCCTTTACAGGAGGTCCAAGGAGCTCCAGGTTCATAGCCTGCCAACAGAGTAAGTAGGCAAATGCATACGTTCTAGGGTTGAATTCCATTTTCCTGACTGAGGACAAACCTACTTCTGAGCAATCCTGAGGCCAAGTGACAGAATCTTTTATTACCTCATCTAGGTCACAAACCTCTGTGGCTGGGTTAGACTGGAGATGAGAGATTAGCATCATCTTAACCTAAAAGTCAATGAGCTGCATAGAATTCTGTAAAGAAAGATCAGAAAGGAACTCTTGGAAGGAGAAATGGATGCTAGTAGTCAGAAACCACAATGCTATAAATAACTATTTAGAAATGAGAGGTAGGTCAAGGTTATACAGACCTAGACATCAATGTGACACCAGGTACATAACAGGTAGATAGGAAATGTGCTTATTCCTATAAATGGCTATCGTGAAGATAAATTAGGATGTTTTCAGATATTTGTCTTATTTTGTATCTGTTTTTCAAAGGTTCCACAAAATCAGGCTTTAAAAACATTTAATCTACAAATCACGTTTGTCGTCCACTCTTTGCTTTCCATCCCTGACTTATGATTACATTTTCCTACTAAAAAATAAATTAGCTGGGAAATAGAGCAAAGTAGTTGGCAATTCTCTGCTCCCTGTTGCTCAGGACAGAGTATTAAGAAATCTTTTCTTGGGAATTCCCCATGTTTCAGAAAGAATAGAAATTAAGTGGCTGATTCATTGTTTGTAACAATACGGAGAATGTTCTGAGGTGCCAATCCATCCTAACCCTAGCAGATCCTCCCTAATGCTTGCACTTGCAAAATGCCTCTGAAATTTCAGGGATGTTTACTGGCATTTGTTCTCACCAAATACTAATGTGCTTGTGTCACGGTACTTTGTTTATGTGCCACAGATGTTGGCATGCTTTGTTTTTAAGCAAAATCAATGGCATTTAAGTAGCACTGAATATTCTATTTAGATGACATATAATTTTTGGCTTTTCATTGTTACCGCTGCATACAATCTGCTTTTTTAGAGTTTCACATTTCAAGCAAATTAACCTATTAAAAATATCAATGTGTTGAAACTGCAGTTGAGAATGTTTGCAAAGGACATAATTCAGTTCAGTTCAGTCTCTCAGTCATGTCCGACTCTTTGCGACCCCATGGACTGCAGCAAGCCCGGCTTCCTTTGCCCCACCATCTCCTGGAGCTTGTTCCTATGTCCATCGAGTCGGTGATGCCATCCAATCACCTCATCCTCTGTTGTCCGATTCTCCTCATGCCTTCAATCTTTCCCAGCTTCAAGGTCTTTTCCAACAAGTTAGGTCTTTGCATCAGGTCACCAAAGTATTGGAGTTTCAGCTTCAGCACCAGTCCTTCCAAGGCATATTCAGGACGATTTTCTTTAGAATTGACTGGTTTGACCTCCTTTTGGTAAAAGGGAATTTAGGATCTCTTAAAAAACCTTCTAAAGCCCTAATGAATTAAGTGGATATGGCAGGCTTTAGGGCATCTTGACAGTCATTATGCAGTGAAGACTGCATTTTTGCAGTCGAATTTTGAAGACGGATTTTTCATCTCTTTTGGAATCTAATGATTTTGATCACCTGTTTCTGAGTCATTTTTCTTCACATTTCCATTTATTTACACCCCATAAAGTGAAGATTTTTTGACCTCAAAATCACTTTCATCTTCTTACTTCAGTCTTCAATACTCACTGTCCACTAGGTCTTAATATAGGGTGTATTCCAGTATGGTTTCTTTGCAGGAACCCCTTCAAACTGGGTTTAGAAAGAACTTCTTCCTTTGTTCTATCTTCCTCATCCCCCAGCTCCCTCCCAAAAAAAGAATAGAAATTCACTGGACTAAATATTGAAAAGTCTAGGGAATAGGTCCAGCTTCAATGACCAAAGGCAAAAGCCCAAACATCACTGTGTTTCTCTGTGTTGGCTTTATTCTTTGCTAGGTCCTTTACAGGAGGTCCAAGGAGCTCCAGGTTCATAGCCTGCCAACAGAGTAAGTAGGCAAATGCATACGTTCTAGGGTTGAATTCCATTTTCCTGACTGAGGACAAACCTACTTCTGAGCAATCCTGAGGCCAAGTGACAGAATCTTCTTATTACCTCATCTAGGTCACAAACCTCTGTGGCTGGGTTAGACTGGAGATGAGAGATTAGCATCATCTTAACCTAAAAGTCAATGAGCTGCATAGAATTCTGTAAAGAAAGATCAGAAAGGAACTCTTGGAAGGAGAAATGGATGCTAGTAGTCAGAAACCACAATGCTATAAATAACTATTTAGAAATGAGAGGTAGGTCAAGGTTATACAGACCTAGACATCAATGTGACACCAGGTACATAACAGGTAGATAGGAAATGTGCTTATTCCTATAAATGGCTATCGTGAAGATAAATTAGGATGTTTTCAGATATTTGTCTTATTTTGTATCTGTTTTTCAAAGGTTCCACAAAATCAGGCTTTAAAAACATTTAATCTACAAATCACGTTTGTCGTCCACTCTTTGCTTTCCATCCCTGACTTATGATTACATTTTCCTACTAAAAAATAAATTAGCTGGGAAATAGAGCAAAGTAGTTGGCAATTCTCTGCTCCCTGTTGCTCAGGACAGAGTATTAAGAAATCTTTTCTTGGGAATTCCCCATGTTTCAGAAAGAATAGAAATTAAGTGGCTGATTCATTGTTTGTAACAATACGGAGAATGTTCTGAGGTGCCAATCCATCCTAACCCTAGCAGATCCTCCCTAATGCTTGCACTTGCAAAATGCCTCTGAAATTTCAGGGATGTTTACTGGCATTTGTTCTCACCAAATACTAATGTGCTTGTGTCACGGTACTTTGTTTATGTGCCACAGATGTTGGCATGCTTTGTTTTTAAGCAAAATCAATGGCATTTAAGTAGCACTGAATATTCTATTTAGATGACATATAATTTTTGGCTTTTCATTGTTACCGCTGCATACAATCTGCTTTTTTAGAGTTTCACATTTCAAGCAAATTAACCTATTAAAAATATCAATGTGTTGAAACTGCAGTTGAGAATGTTTGCAAAGGACATAATTCAGTTCAGTTCAGTCTCTCAGTCATGTCCGACTCTTTGCGACCCCATGGACTGCAGCAAGCCCGGCTTCCTTTGCCCCACCATCTCCTGGAGCTTGTTCCTATGTCCATCGAGTCGGTGATGCCATCCAATCACCTCATCCTCTGTTGTCCGATTCTCCTCATGCCTTCAATCTTTCCCAGCTTCAAGGTCTTTTCCAACAAGTTAGGTCTTTGCATCAGGTCACCAAAGTATTGGAGTTTCAGCTTCAGCACCAGTCCTTCCAAGGCATATTCAGGACGATTTTCTTTAGAATTGACTGGTTTGACCTCCTTTTGGTAAAAGGGAATTTAGGATCTCTTAAAAAACCTTCTAAAGCCCTAATGAATTAAGTGGATATGGCAGGCTTTAGGGCATCTTGACAGTCATTATGCAGTGAAGACTGCATTTTTGCAGTCGAATTTTGAAGACGGATTTTTCATCTCTTTTGGAATCTAATGATTTTGATCACCTGTTTCTGAGTCATTTTTCTTCACATTTCCATTTATTTACACCCCATAAAGTGAAGATTTTTTGACCTCAAAATCACTTTCATCTTCTTACTTCAGTCTTCAATACTCACTGTCCACTAGGTCTTAATATGTTATTGTTTGGTAGAGCTCTCAAAAACTTTTTGAAAACTCTGACCTCTCTCTCCAGGAAAACATATAAACACATCAAATATTACTTAAAATTAGAGAAGATTATCACATCCACTTGTCTCATATATTATTCTATTTGAAATCACCTGCTTTTGAACTTGACAGTTGAAAATGTGTATTTTTTTTCCACATCAGGTACTTTTGAAAAAGATCCCTGTGATCAGGTCATATGTCTTTTTCTTGGCTGACTTAGTCCCTCTTGTCCCATATGTGTGCTCAGTTGCTAAGTTATGTCCAGTTCTTTCTGACGTCAGGTACTGTGGCCCACCCGGTTCCTCTGTCCATGGGATTCTTCAGTCAAGAACACGGGGGTGAGTTGTCATTTCCTCCTCCAGGAGATCTTCCCAACCCAGGGATTGAACCCACATCTCCGGGGACTCTTGCATTGGCAGATGGACTCTTTATCACTGAGTCACTTAAAAGATCTCAGAGAAAGAAGAGTACAGTTAATCGGTTCTCTTTTTCTGCTAATCTTATTATTGGATTAAAGGAATGCTTTGGATTCCATTTAGTCTGAATCAGAAATGCCAACTGGAAAAAGACAAGCAGCCACTTGTCCAGTGACACATAACGAATGCTGAAATGGATATTCAAAACCAAACCAAATCTTAGGGACACACCAAGAGGCTTACCTTCCCTTTCATTCATCAAATATTTCTTGGGTGTCTTCTGTGACCAAGGTACATTAGTTAGTTTCATCAGTGGTTTGGGTGAATGCCTCACAAATAAAATGTGCTAATACATATTTGCTGAAAATGAATATAACTAAGATTTGCTGAGCAGTTATTAAGTTCCAGAAGCTTTAATTCTCAAAGCAACTATGTGAAGTAGGTATCATTCACTGCAATATACAAATGAGGAAACTGAGGCACACAGAGGTTCAGTAACTTGACCAAGGTGATGAAGCTATGATGGGAACGGACCTGATACTTTCAGCCACTGCATTATCCTTCTCCAATTCATTGTGGTAGATGTGATTGTTTAACCTTTTTTTAGAGATAAGGAAGTCAAAAGTTCAGATCTTGTGAATGATTTCCTCAGAAGAACACAGGATAGAGCCTGGATTAGACCTGAGTTTGGTTGATTCCAAAATGGCAGCAGCTTTCTGACATCTCTGCTGCCTTCTGTGCTATGGGGTGAATTCATCCATACATCACCTTCTCCCCTAACTTTCGTTCCATCTCCATGTCCATAGCCAATAATCTGAAACCACCACTTTATCACTGGGGTACGAATGCACTATTGACTATTAAAACAAACGGCTCATATTTCAGGGCAAAGACAGCCACGCAATGATACTGCAAAATTTCAGAACTTATTTGCTGTAATTGTCATTGGTCAGTTACCTGTATACTTTAAACTTTGTGGAGTTTTAGTTCTTGGAAAGATTCAGGACAGAGTTTTGATGCTAACTGGGACTGAGAAGGAGAAAATCGAGCTTCTTAATTTTTTCTGTTTGATTAACTAATCTTCATAGGCTTCATGTTTATCATTATTTCTGGAGCCTGCCCAGTGTGGCCATTCTCTACCCTTCACCTAGAGGGCTGGCGACCTATAGCTGATTTTCTGTGGAAAACCTATATAAGACTAGCATTTGTGCTAAACTAGGTAATCAGTTCCCTTCATCATATTGCCCCTGTGAGTGTGCATGTGTTCAAAGTCACTTCAGTCATGTCTGACTCTGTGAGATCACATGGACCATAGCCAACAACCATTCCTCTGTCCATAACATTCTCCAGGAAAGAATATTGGAGTGAGTTTTCAGGCCCTCCTTCAGGGGATCTTTCCAACCCAGGGATCGAACCCATGTCTCTTATATATATTGCACTGACAGGTGGGTTCTTTACCACTAACATTACCTGGGAAGCCCCTTATTTCTCCTACATTTGCTAAATCATGAGTTGGTGCTGTTGTCTAACACAAAATCTATCAAAAATCAACCATCAAAAATTATGGCTTCTGGCTGGCTTCATGTATGAGTAGTATGTGAAACCTGAGTCTCAACATAGATTCCTAAGCATGATATTAAGCCAGACCTGTCCTGGCTAACATTAACATAGGGGTTTGAAAGCATTGTTAGATGACACCGAGAATCAGCCCCACTATTTGGGGGTTAAAAATCTCACACCCATGTAGACAGAGACCAATACAAAGAAGCATAAACACATCAAGCAATAAATACACTGAGCAGATTCTTACTCATCAGGAAGAACAAACGTCTGTTGAATGAGACAATTTCCCCAGTTCTGAAAACCATGGAAGCATGAGTTTGAACAAACTCTGGGATATAGTGAAGGCAATGGAAGTCTGGTGTGCTGCAGTTCATGGGGCTGCAAAGGGTTGGACACAACTTAGTAACTGAAAAACAGCAACAAAGCAAAGGAAAGAAAGGTATCTTCCATGATTAGTGATGACAACATGTCCTCTAGTCTACACAAATATTATACTGTGGAGACTTTTGAATGGCTTCTCCTGATATTAGGGTGCATTGTGCTGACCTGTCCAAGGTCCCTCACTCAGCTTTCCTTGTGACCACCTTCACCAGGCATCTGTCAGCTGATAATAGGTTATGGGCTGCAGAACAAAGTCAGAAAAGCATGACCTAAAACTCAACTCAAATGAGTCACCTGGACGAAAGACTAGATGTTTCCAGAACTTAAACCCTGGCCCTCTGAAGCCAATCACTCAGCCCCTCTTGTGCAAAGTGCTGCACCGGGCACTCTGAGCACATAAGCCTTTGAACAGTGCCATGCAGGAGGCTGAGTCTATGTTCACACTCACACATTTAGAAGGAAAAGAGCCAGGCTTTCAGCTGGGTCATTGGTCTTTCCACAACTTCACATGCCCAAATCTAAAGAGGCAGAGATTAGAAAAATCTGCCCCTACCAGGCCAACTTCACAGGATCAGTGTCAGGACCTGAAGGTTCCAATGCTAGGTTTAATGTTCTGTTGCCATTGTTTTGCAATTCTTAATAATTTTTCTACATGAGACCCTACATTTCATTTTACTCTGATTTTGCAAATGATCGAGTCCTACCTATAAAGATGCTAAGTTACTTCAGTTGTGTCCAACTCTTCACAACCGCATGGACTGTAGCCTGCAAGACTCTTCTGCTCATGGGATTCTCCAGGCAAGAATATTGGAGTGGGTAGCCATTCCCTTCTCCAGAGGATCTTCCTGACCCAGAGATTGAACCCAAAACTCTTTCACCTTTTGCATTGGCAGGCTGATTCTTTATCACTAGAGCCACCTGGGAAGCCCACCTATAAGGACAGCAAATAGCAGAAGAAACAGTCTCGTTAAGGTCCTCTTTGTGGACCTTGGAATGAAGAGGGCTGCCTTCTGTGTAGTTAGTTGTCTAGTAAATCAGTCACAAAACTGACGTCAAGCATTCCAGGTATTTGGGGAAATACTCAGATTTCTTTCTTCTTGAGCAGAGATAGAAAGAAGTGAAAGGTATGGCTTCCTTGGTGGCTCAGTTAGAAAATAATCAGCCTACAATGCAGGAGACCCAGGTTCAATCCCTGGGTGGGGAAGATCCCTTGGAGAAGGAAATGGCAAACTTCTCTAATATTCTTACCTGGAAAATCCCAAGGACGGAGGAGCCTGGCAGGCTAAAATCCATGGGGTCTCAAAGAGTCAAACACAACTGAGAGTCTGAATAGCAGAGAGAAGAGAGAGGTAATGTCTGTCCAGTTTTCCTTCCTTAATTAGCTGTCACATCTAATAGTTTCCTTTGCATTTTGAAGTGTGTGGCAATATCTCACACCAAGTAAGAGCTCTAAAGGAAAAACTAATCTTCAAAAGTCTTGAGGTTGCTTCTTTTAGTGTCAATGCACAGCACATGTGCTCAGTTGCTCAGTTGTGTTCAGCTCTTTATAACCCCATGGACTGTAGCCCACCAGGCTCCTCTGTCCATGGAATTTTCCAGGCAAGAATACTGGAGTGGTTTGCCATTTCCCATTTCAGAGGGTCTTCCTGAACCAGGGATCAAACCTACATCTCTTACATCTCCTGCAAGATTGGCAGGCAGAATCTTTACCACTGTGCCACCTAGGAAGTCCCTCACAGAACATACCCACCCCTTTCCATTGTCTGAAGGAATTAACAAATCTTCTCAACTTTAGAACAATAAATACCGTGTCCATTGGAAATGCAAAGAGAACTTATATCCTCCCAGTTTAACAACCCCCACACAAATCCTACAGATATGCAAAGAAAATATTAGCTTCTTTTACTGGTTTAAAAATGAACAGTACTCTCACTGTCAACAGATATTGATCTGAAATGTTCAGAGCACCACCTGATGATTAGTATTAACAATTACACCAGAGAGAGAGACTCTTCTCTTGCAAACAGTGACTAGATAAAAACTATATGGGTTTAGAGACCAATTGTATGCGAAAGGTTTGGCTTTAGGTGTAGGTGAAAGCTAAAACCTTACAGGGAACTGACTGATTCAAAATTGGGAAAGGAGTACGTTAAGTCTGCATATTGTCGCCCTGTTTATTTAACCTATATGCAGAGTATATTATGTGAAATGCCGGGCTGGATGATTCGCAAGCTGGAATCAAGAACTCTGGTAGAAATATCAATAACCTCAGATATGCAGATGATACCACTCTAGTGGCAGAAAGGAAGAGGAACTAAAGAGCCTCTTGATGAGGGTGAAAAAGGAGACTGATAAAAGCGGGCTTAAAACTCAACAATCAGAAAATTAACATCATGGCATCTCAATTCATTGGCAAATAGTTGGTGAAAATGTGGAAACAGAAACAGATTTTATTTTCTTGGGCTCAAAAATCACTGCGGATGGTGACTGCAGCCATGAAGTTAAAAGACATTTTCTCCTTGGAAGAAAAGCTATGACAAACCTAGACAACATATTTAAAAAGCAGAGACATTACCTTGACAACAAAGGTCCATACAGTCAAAGCTATGATTTATACAGTAGTCATGTGTGGATGTGAAAGTTGGACCATAAAAAAGACTGAGCACTGAGGAGTTGATGCTTTTGAATTGTTGTGCTAGAGAACTCTTGAGAGAGTCTTGGACAGAAATCAAACCAGTCAATCCTAAAGAAAATCAACCCTGAATAGTCACTGGAAGGACTGGTACTGAAGTTGAAGCTCCAATATTTTGGCCACCTGCTGTGAAGAGCCTATTCATTGGAAAAGATCCTGATTCTGGGAAAGATTGAGAGCAGGAGGAGAAGGGGTGACAGAGGATGAGATGGTTATATGACATCACCGACTCAATGGACATGAGTTTAAACAAACTCTGGGAGATAGTGAACGACAGGGAAGCCTGGTGTGCTGCAGTCCATGGGGTCTCAAAGAGCTGGACATGACTTAGTGACAACCTTAACAGCAAAAGTTTCTGTGATAATATTTTAGAAATACAGAGACGTCTCAGTTACCCTAAACTTTTAACCTACTAACTTAATATCATATTTGGAATTCTAACACTGGGGTATCATTATTTTTCATTAAAAATTGCCTTATTAAATCTTGCACCTTCATATGATACCATCACTAATCCATTTTCTGCATTGTTGAGGGCACTTAGGGATACAAAAGCAAGGGAAAGACATCCTAAAAGAGGAAAAATGTCTGGGGAAAAAGATTTTCCTCCATTTTTTTTCCCCAATTCAGCTTCATAATTTTGCCTGGAACTAATGCTGAAATCTGATATAAGTAATATTGAAGAAGTAACAGTTTTAACATCAACAACATCAATAATCTTAACAAAGAATATTTTAGAGAGTTGTGCCAAGCACACATTTTATGAGTCATCTCATTTAATTTTCAAAATAACTATATGGCATAATTATTTATATGTGTTCAAATGCCTTCTGCTGCAAGAGCTAAGATTAGACTGGATTAAAAATGGTGGAAATTATAAAAGATATCTGTTATTTCAAATAATAATTCTGTCATGGTGAATGGTGCTTAGCCTAAGCAATATTTTCCTTCTGAAACTGAGAAGAGGTCCAGATTGCTCTGTATGCAAGGATGGCCCAAACCTGAGTTAATTAGTCCATGTGTTAGCAAGGAAGCAGGAAGGGAGTGGATTTTGCATATCTACCCGTTCATTCTTCCCTAGAGCAAATGAAAATGGGGAAGCTCAGCAAGCCAGGTTACTTGTTCCAAGACACACAGCTGGTAGGTGATGATGCCAGGACAGAGCCAGCCTGGTCCATGGAACTCAAAGGTCATGCTTTTGACTGCTGTGCCTTACAACACACCCACTTTTGGTACGCATCCATAACCATTCCAAATTTTTCTAAAAATCAGTTTAAGAATTAAGCATCATTGTATTACCATCATAAGTTTAAGAAAGAAATTTAGAATGATTTCTTTCCACCAATATGACCTGTATTAGTATATACAGACCTCCTAGGAAGTTTTAGCTTAAGGAGACTACTTTGGAAAGGAGTTCCCAAACAATGTCAGCCACTGAATATTCCAAGAAAATGAGAAAGATTGTTCCTATTTAAACACTTAAAATTTGATAATGTGGTAACAATGGGACAATTGCTAAATGCTGTGTATCATTAGCCATAATACTCCCCTAAGACCATCTGGTCTCTTACATACAGGAAAACTAGCTATTCCTAAATCACTAAATTTACCACAAAGCTAAATTCTGGATTTTCTGCTGCTAGTATTTATACAAATTGAATTTGGATCAAATAAATTGTTGGTTTCAGAGATTATAGAGAATTAATTATTTGGGAGAAAAAATAGAAAATACACATATATTCTGTATTTGTTTTAATTGTAATTGATTATTTTAAAAACAAAGGGAATGGTGATAAATTTACCAGAAGCTTGTACTTTAATGGAAATAGTTAAAGACAGGAACATATTAGTACATTAAAATTCCTAGGTGACTTATTTCTTCCAAATTGGAAGTCATTTGATTATACATTCTTCAGTGAAAATGAAGAGCTGAAACTGGATCTGAATTTGACTATTGGAAGCATTCTATAAAAATATACAAAAATAAAAAGGCTAAAAAGCTTCACTTAATTAATTTAAAAGTAACAGTTTTAACATCAACAACATCAATAATCTTAACAAAGAATATTTTAGAGAGTTGTGCCAAGCACACATTTTATGAGTCATCTCATTTAATTTTCAAAATAACTATATGGACATAATTATTTATATGTGTTCAAATGCCTTCTGCTGCAAGAGCTAAGATTAGACTGGATTAAAAATGGTAGAAATTATAAAAGATATCTGTTATTTCAAATAATAATTCTGTCATGGTGAATGGTGCTTAGCCTAAGCAATATTTTCCTTCTGAAACTGAGAAGAGGTCCAGATTGCTCTGTATGCAAGGATGGCCCAAACCTGAGTTAATTAGTCCATGTGTTAGCAAGGAAGCAGGAAGGGAGTGGATTTTGCATATCTACCCGTTCATTCTTCCCTAGAGCAAATGAAAATGGGGAAGCTCAGCAAGCCAGGTTACTTGTTCCAAGACACACAGCTGGTAGGTGATGATGCCAGGACAGAGCCAGCCTGGTCCATGGAACTCAAAGGTCATGCTTTTGACTGCTGTGCCTTACAACACACCCACTTTTGGTACGCATCCATAACCATTCCAAATTTTTCTAAAAATCAGTTTAAGAATTAAGCATCATTGTATTACCATCATAAGTTTAAGAAAGAAATTTAGAATGATTTCTTTCCACCAATATGACCTGTATTAGTATATACAGACCTCCTAGGAAGTTTTAGCTTAAGGAGACTACTTTGGAAAGGAGTTCCCAAACAATGTCAGCCACTGAATATTCCAAGAAAATGAGAAAGATTGTTCCTATTTAAACACTTAAAATTTGATAATGTGGTAACAATGGGACAATTGCTAAATGCTGTGTATCATTAGCCATAATACTCCCCTAAGACCATCTGGTCTCTTACATACAGGAAAACTAGCTATTCCTAAATCACTAAATTTACCACAAAGCTAAATTCTGGATTTTCTGCTGCTAGTATTTATACAAATTGAATTTGGATCAAATAAATTGTTGGTTTCAGAGATTATAGAGAATTAATTATTTGGGAGAAAAAATAGAAAATACACATATATTCTGTATTTGTTTTAATTGTAATTGATTATTTTAAAAACAAAGGGAATGGTGATAAATTTACCAGAAGCTTGTACTTTAATGGAAATAGTTAAAGACAGGAACATATTAGTACATTAAAATTCCTAGGTGACTTATTTCTTCCAAATTGGAAGTCATTTGATTATACATTCTTCAGTGAAAATGAAGAGCTGAAACTGGATCTGAATTTGACTATTGGAAGCATTCTATAAAAATATACAAAAATAAAAAGGCTAAAAAGCTTCACTTAATTAATTTAAAAGTTGAATGTGCCTATGTAATTAGTGGGAGGGAAACTCAGTTTTACTTTTATCTTTCCTTACTTTTGTTTTCCTATTCAACCCATCTCCAATCTCACTGTTCCTCTCATTTTTTTACTTGTAACTAGGAGGCAAAAACTAAGCAGATATACTTCTTACAGTCTTCAAATGGAGACATTTTTAAGCCAGCTAAGCATGGGCTTCCCTTGTCGCTCAGCTGGTAAAGAATCTGCTGCAATGCAGGAGACCTGGGTTTGATCCCTGGGTTGGGAAGATCCCCTGGAGAAAGGAAAGGCTACCCACTCCAGTATCCTGGCCTGAGAATTCCATGGACAGTATATTCATGGGGTCACAAAGAGTTGGACATGACTGAGTGACTTTCACTTTTACTTAATGAACCTTTTCATTTTTTTCTAACAAATGGCTGGATATTTTTTATCCTAGAGATACTACATGAATTCAGCAGAAATATTCCAACCGTATTCAGTAGAAAAAAAAATTCTGTTCTCCAAGTAAGTGATTTATTATTACCAAGATCATTTTGAATATGAAGAAAAAACACTTCCGTTATTATAAAATATAGTTTCAAAGGAGAAATTTTAACAGTTACTATAAATAATTACTTGTCAGTTCATTATTTTGTGAGATATTTCATATCTAGATCACAAATTTTTAAAAATGATAAGGAAATCCAACTATGTAAGATTTTATTGGATACAGGGATCCTAA
>SJYC01088142.1:0-12594 GCA_006408675.1 Madoqua kirkii
TGGTCTTTTTTTTTGTTGATTGTATAGAGCTTCTCCATCTTTGGCTGCAAAGAATATAATCAATCTGATTTTGCTGTTGACCATCTGGTAATGTCCATGTGTAGAATCTTCTCTTGTGTTGTTGGAAGAGGGTGTTCAACTTTAGTGAATGTATAAATTAATGTCTAGAATTTTATGCATGAAGGCAATTGATGTTGAACAAATTTCCCCTATTGAATTCATAGTTATGAAAGTCTCAGTAATTGTAGCCTATACAAGAAAAGAGTGGTAGCCTCATCAAATTATCATATAATCTTTTTAATCTTTTTGAGGTGGTGTTCATAAAGCTGATGATGTTAAGGATTTTAGAAACCCATTAAGTGAAATTTAAGATTAAGAGCACAATTGTTATTAAATGCATTTTACATACACGTACTTTATATTTAGAAAACTGGAGTGAATATTGCTTGTTTGTATCAACTATATTTTTGAGCTACTTGCTTGAGAGATAAGACACGTTCTGCCTTATAGGGCAATCACATATTTCTTAAAAACTTAAAATATTTAGTTGCTTAACTAGATCCAACTAGAACTGATATGAAATAGGCACAGGTTTACTTAGTACCTATCAAATAATCATATATTTTGAATCAGTGACAATCCAGTATAACTGAGTTTTATTTTATATTCAAGACACTTCCCAAAGCTGTATAGAAAGGCTAGGTCTCCATGGAGTTAGCAGTTTAATATTTCTCACTTCACTAAACAACCAATTAAATTCATTGAAGCTTTTTCCTCCATGGAAAATTCAACTCTGAGAAAGTGTCCATTTAATACTTTCAATTTAGAAGCATTGCATTTAGAAGTAGGAGCAAAGATTATTTTCTTCACACTTGGATTCACCCAGAATGGCTTGTAACTGATATCTCCAATACCCACACTGTGAATTGGAGTTCAATGAATTTGAGGAGAAAAGAATGAAAGAGGGCTATCTTTTGCAGCATCAACATAATGTTTATAATCTTTTTTTATTAAAGTTTTTGTTCATATGATTGAGTATTTATCTTTTCATAATAACAAGCTATACATATGTATATGTTTGTACACACACACACATGCAAGACAGACATAAACACATGTCTGCCTGCACTATACACAGACACACACATGCACAGACATGAGCACACATCTGTATGTGCCACACACACACAGGCACACACATACAAACACATATCTGCACACACTACACATACACACTCAGGCACACACACATACAGCTGCAGTAGCAGTTGTGTTTTCTCTCCCTCTTCATTCTTCTCATCTTAACTTTGACCTTAAACTGAAAGAAAGAAGAATCAGAGGAAAGAAGGAGAGCCAGGGAGAGATGCTACATGAACAGTATTTAAAACTGCCAGTGCTGCATTTGAAAGTAGAGAAATAGATAACAGCGTCCTTTTCTCTAGGAATTGTGCCTGCCTGCCCAACTTCATGTTGTCAAAGTCACATGCTCTGGTCCCAGGGATAGGCTTTTTGGTACACAGGAATTTTATGCACAATCTAGGATCACTGAGCAGAAATAATACAATCCTACAGTTCTCTGTAGCCGTGAATTTTCTCCAGAGTATAGAGATTTCCCTCATTCAAAGGTTGTTCCCTTCTGTAGATATAAAGTACACCTACTCTGTGTAAAGCATCACATGAAATCCAGGAGAGTCACCTGAACAAAGGCTGTCTGCATAAAGATCAGTTCATTTCAGTTCAGTTCAGTCACTCAGTCGTGTCCAACTCTTTGCAACCCCTTGAACTGCAGCACGCCAGGCCTCCCTGTCCATCACCAACTCCCAGGTTCACTCAAACTCATGTCCATTGAGTCGGTGATGCCATCCAGCCATCTCATCCTCTGTCGTCCCCTTCTCCTCCTGCCCCCAGTCCCTCCCAGCATCAAAGTCTTTTCTGATGAGTCAGCTCTTCGCATGAGGTGGCCAAAGTATTGGAGTTTCAGCTTTAACGTCATTCCTTCCAAAGAACACCCAGGACTGATCTCCTTTAGGTTGGACTGGTTGGATCTCCTTGCAGTCCAAGGGACTCTCAAGAATCCTCTCCAACACCATATAAGGATAGAATGAGACTAATGTACAGAAAGAAACAGAGTCTGGAGACCAGAGAGAGACACAAATAGAGAGAAACAGAGAGTTCAGCATTCTTTGCATGTCCTGTGTCCCCCAGTATTCTACCCTTAGCATTCCCTACTTAATTCTTCCAGGCACTAAATTGCCCATTTTACTTGGCTAATTTGATTTTGATTTCTGTCTCCTGAAGTCAGAATTCTTAATAAACACAGGCAGTAAATGGGAAAATCTATCGTTAGAAAAAAAAATCCTGGTAATACCCTCTACTGGGGGCCTAAATAATCTCTCTGACAGCCCCAGGTAATATTTTTCATTCTCCTGAGAAAACAAGATGAGATTAAGTAAAATTGCATCTGGTTCTGTCACTTCATGGCAAATAGATGGGGAAACTGTGGAAACAGTGGATAACTTTATTTTGGGGGGCACTCCAGAATCACTGCAGATGGTGATTGCAGCCATGAAATTAAAAGACGCTTACTCCATGGAAGGAAAGTTATGACCGACCTAGATAGCATATTCAAAAGCAGAGACATTACTTTGCCAACTAAGGTCCATCTAGTCAAGGCTATGGTTTTTCCAGTAGTCATGTATGGATATGAGATTTAGACTACAAAGACAGCTGAGCACCAAAGAATTGATGCTTTTGAACTGTTTTATTGGAGAAGATTCTTGACAGTCCCTTGGACTGAAAGGAGATCTAACCAGTCCATCCTAAAGGAGATCAGTCCTGAGTGTTCATTGTAAGGACTGATCTTGAAGCTGAAACACCAATACTTTGGCCACCTCATGTGAAGAGCTGACTCATTTGAAAAGACTAGAATACTGGGAAAGATTGAAGGCAGGAGGAGAAAGGGACAACAGAGGATGAGATAGTAGGATGGCATCACTGACTCAATGGACATGAATTTGGGTAAACTCCAGGAGTTGGTGATGAATAGGGAGGCGTGGGGTGCTGTGGTTCATGGGGTTGCAAAGAGTCAGTCATGACTGAGTGACTGAACTGAACTGAACTGATACAAGGTCTTTGAACACTTTCCAAATGACATGTCACATATCTGCATAAGGAAGGAGAGGAGATTTGACAGTTTGCAAAATTGTCAAATTCTCTCATGAAAGAACATCTTCACTGGAATGTAATCTCCGTAAAGTTAAAGATTCGTCTAATTTTATCCACTATTGTATCCCTAAGAGCTTAGAAGAGTATTTACTGAATAAGTGGAAGCATATAAGCATGAATGAACTTCTAACATATGAAAGACTAAAGGAAAACTTGCACAATATTGTCCTCAATAAAATAATAAAAGAGAATTGTGTTTGGACAGTTGCCATGGGCCCTAAATTCTGTCCAAGTGAAACAATAAAAGGAACAGACATCCTCCCCTCTGCCCTCCTAACCTTACCAGAAGACCTCAAGCTATATCATTAATGCTAGCCAGTCAAACCCTCAAAAAGGTCACTGAAACACAATTTCAGGCAGAAGTATTAGTGTGATTCCTACCTGTTTACGGTGAAAGGAAAGAAGCTGAAATCTCTCCCAAAGAGTGAAGGTAGTGCCAATTTTAAAAGATCATAAAAGGTCAAGAAGAGAAAAAAAGTTTCTTAATGTCTTTATGTAAGACTTTGCAGAGTATATCATATGAAACATTGGGCTGGATGAAGCCCAAGGTGAGATCAAGAGTGCCAGGAGAAATATCAATAGAAAGTGAAGAGGAGCTAAACAGCCTCTTGATGAAAAAGCTGGCTTAAAACTCAACATTCAAAAAAACTAAGATCATGACATCTGGTCCCATCACTTTATGGCAAATAGATGGGGAAACAATGGAAATGGTGACAGGCTTTATTTTCTTGGGCTCCAAAATCACTGCAGATGGTGACTGCAGCCATGAAATTAAAAGATACTTGCTCCTTGGAAGAAAAGCTATAACAAACATAAACAGCATATTTAAAAGCAGAGACATTACTTTGCCAAAAAGAGACCTGTCTAGTCAAAGCTATGGTTTTTCCAAAAGTCATGTATGGATGTGAGAGTTGGACCATAAAGAAAGCTGAGTGCTGAATAATTGATGCTTTTGAACTGTGGTGTTAGAGAAGACTCTTGAGAGTCCCTTGGACTGCAAGGAGATCCAACCAGTCAGTCCTAAAGGAAATCAGTCCTGAATATTCATTGGAAGGATTGATGCTGAAGCTGAAGCTCCAATACTTTGGCCACCTAATGTGAAGAACTGACTCAGTGGAAAAGACTCTGATAATGGGAAAGACTGAAGATAGGAGGGGAAGGGGATGACAGAGTATGAAAATGTTGGATGGCATCAGCAACTTGACAGACATGAGTTTGAGCATACTCTGGGAGCTGGTGATAGGGAAGCCTGGCATGCTGCAGTCCACAGGTAACAAAAAGTCATACATGACTGAGTGACTGAACTGAACTGAGATTCATATTTCTGTGCTCAGATGGTCAGTCATATCCGACTCTTTGTGACCCCATGGACTGTATCCCACTAGACTCCTCTGTCCATGGGATTCTCCAGACAAGAATACTGGAATGCAGCACCATTTCCTCCTCCAGGGGATCTTCCCAACCCAGGGATTGAATCTATGTCTCTAACATCTCCTGAATTGGCAGGTGGATCCTTACCACTAGTACCATGTGGGAGCCGCCAGGCTCATATTTGATCTTCAATTATTTTCAGGGAACTCCCAGTAGATAGACCACTTAGCAGTATCCTTATAAGCTAAGTTGCTTAATGGTGAAATGTCAGGCAACCCTCAAAATGTCATAGATTATATTATTAAAGAGTTTTAATAGAAAAAAAATCAACTGTGTTACTTATTCAGATTTTTTAGAAATGCATATTTAACCTGAGATTTCACCTCTAGACAATGAAGCAAAGTTTAAATCAAGCAAGACTTCTTTTCCAGACATTCAATACAGTGCTGTTTGGATGAGAAGGACAAAAACATCTACTTGGAAGTAGTGAATGTATTTTCCAATGTCTCAAAGAGCTTACCTTCAAAAGACAGTGACTAGTATCAGTTTTGCTAAAAGAAAGAGTCCTGATGCTCAAACAGCCAAAACTACCTTCTGAGTTCATAGTATTGTTCTTGAAAATGCCATGTTCAATGGGGACTTTTATAGAAAGCTGGGTATACACTAAAAGATACAGCAAGATAAGCCTCATTCTCTGCTGCCATAAGGCAAATTCAGCATGTTATGTTGAAGTGTTTGTGTCCTACCGTTGTCCCTGTGAGATTCAGTCTTTGGAGGAAAAAAAAAAAAAAAGCATTAGTGAATGCTTGTGTCAAGTAAACAGATGAGCCAATTTGTAAAATCTGTAGTTAATATTTCTCCTCTTGCACTACCTAAAACCTAAATTGCCCCCCCCCATTTATCCATTCATAATGAAATGAGTTAACTATGAGATCATTATTTCTCCACTTTTTCTTCTGTTCTTGTTGTTGGAACCAGATGATGGTCTCACAACATATTCACTTTTAATTCTACTACTCTTTCTTCAACGAACTTCTGATCCTATGTTACTGTTTTTTCTTATCTTGGACCCTTGAAAGCAAACTCCTCTCTTTGTCTAGTTTGCCCAGCAGTGTTATCTAAGCTTCTACAATATTTAATAAATAGTAAGTATTTGGTAAATAAAAGGAGGCACTCCCAGCGTGAGGACATTTATCACTTTGCCTCAGAAAGTTTCCATCTTTGTCAAACTTCATTTTCTAAAAAACTTTCATAGGAGTACAGTTCATTAACAATGTTCTGTTAGTTTCTGTTCTACAGCAAAGTGAATCAGTGTATCAGCTCTTTTTCTCAGCTTCTTTTCCCATATAGGTCATTACAGAACATTGAGTAGAGTTTTTTGTGATGTACAGTAGGTTATTAGTTATCTATTTTATGTATAGTAGTTTGTATATGTCAATCCCAATCTCTCAATTTCCCCTCCCCCACTTACCCTATGGTAACCATAAGTTTGTTTTCTACACCTATATCTCTATTTCTGATTGGAGGATAAGCTCATTTTCACCCTTTTTCAGATTCCAGCTCTAAGCAATATCATATGCTATTTGTCTTTCTCTGACCTACTTCACTCAGTATGACAGTCTCTAGTTCCATCCATGTTGCTGCAATTTGCATTACTTCATCCTTCTTTGTAAGGCCACATTACATTCCATTGTATATACGTACCACATCTTCTTTATACATTCCTCTGTTGATGGACATTTCTGTTGCTTCCGTGTCTTGGCTATTGTAAATTGTGCTGCAATGAACAAAGCTATAGTAACAAAACAGTATGGAACTGGCACAAAACCAGAAATATAGATCAATGGAACAGGATATAAAGTCCTTCTACCTACCGTCACCTAATCTATGTCAAAGAAGTAAGAATATACAATGAAAAAAAAGAAAGTCTCTCTAATAAGTGGAGCTGGGAAAACATGTAAATGAATAAAATTAGAACACTCCATACAAAAAAATAAACTCAAAATGGATTAAAGACCTAAATATAAGGCTGGATACTACAAAACTCTAAAAGAAAACACAGGCATAACACTCCTTGGCATAAATTGCAGCAAGATATTTTTCAACCCATCTCTTAGCGTAATGGAAATAAAAACAAAAATAAACAAATGGGACTTAATTAAACTTAAATGCTTTTGCACAGCAAAGGAAGCCATAAATAAAACATAAAGATAGCCCTCAGAATGAGAGAAAATATTTGCAAAAGAAGCAATGGGCACGGGATTGATCTCCAAAATATACAAACAGCTCATGAGGCTCAACATCAAAAACAAACAAACAACCCAATCAAAAATGAGTAAAAGATCTAAATAGACATTTATCCAAAAAAGATATATAAATGAACAAAAAGGACAAGAAAAGATGCTCATCATCACTAGTTATTAGAGAAATACACATCAAAATTACAATGAACTGTCACCTTACACTGGTCAGAATGGTCATCATCAAAAAATCTTCAAACAATAACTGCTGAAGAGAGTGTGGGAAAAAGGCACCCCTCCTGCACTGTTGGCAGGAATGTAAACTGCTACAGCCACTATGGAGAACAGGGGGCTTCCCAGGTGGCTCAGTGGGTGAAGAATTTGCTTGCAATGGAGTAGATGCAGACAGACACAAATTCAGTTCCCAGGTAGGGAAGATCCTCTGGAGAAGGGCATGGCAATTCACTCCAATATTCTTGCCTGGAGAATCCCACAGACAGAGAATCTGATGGGCTACATTCCATGCAATGCACAGAGTCAGACATGACTGAAGCGATTTCGCATGCATGGAGAACTGTATAGAGGTCTTTAAGAAACTAAAAATAGAGTTGCCATATGATCCAGCAGTCCCATTCCTGGCCACATATCCAGAGAAGACCATCATTCAGAAAGATACAAACTTCACTTTTTGACAAGGCAGAGAAACTAGCACACTGTGATTCTCTCTTAAAGATGGGCAATTCACCTCAGATCACCTTACCAGAGGGACTGGCATCTGGGAAAAATGTGTTAATCCCATAATGAGATACCTGCTAAAGGAAGATTGCTGATAAAGATGGTTATAATTATCCTGGTTTATAACTCTGTTTTGATGGTGCATTAACTATAGCTGGGTTTTCACTTTCATACTTTTCAAGACATGCACACAAAAGATTAACTTAAGTGGACATGTTAACACTAGCAGATTAAACAGTTTTACAGTAAGTATAAACAGATGACTGAGTACAATATTAAAATTGCTTATGTTATATCCTTAAATAAATTGATGATCTATTTTGGACAGAACATACAAATCACTTCATCTAGTGCAACTCATTGAAAGAACACACTTCCTTCACATATACAATAGAAACAAACAGAGATCATATTTCATGAAGTAATGTCCAAACATGCAGAAGGAATATGACCTGTATTAATTAAAGAGAAATTATTGCTTTACTTCAGCCCAGTTTGCCTTTTGCAACCAACCAGTTGGTGAATCAGCTAAAATACACATCCTATCCTATGACAATAGAGCAGAGGGCTTAGACAGACTCTAATTTGTGTACATTAGTTTCCTATTTCTGCTGTAACAAATTATTACAAGCTTAGCAGTATAAAACAACACAAATGTATTATTTTATAGTTCCAGAGGTAAGAAGTCTGAAATAGTTCTACAGGCAAAAATCCAGGTGTCAGCAGGGCTGTGTTTCTGCTGGGGACCCCAGAGGAAAATCTGGTCCTTGCCTCTTACAGCACTTGGAGACCACCTTCATTCTTTGGCTCATGGCTTCTTCCTTTTTCTTCAGAGCACATTATTCCAACTTTGGTTTCTGTAGTCACATCATTCTCTGACGCTGATGCTTCCTGTCTTCCTTTTATAAGTACCCTTGTGATTACCTTGGTGGGCTTCCCTGGTGGTTCAGACAGTAAATAATCTGCCTACAATGCAGAAGATGTGGGTTTGGTATCTGGGTGAATAAGATCCCCTGGAGAAGGGAATGGATATCTATACCAGTATTCTTGCCTGGAAAACCCCACGGGCAGAGAAGTCTGATGGGCTACAGTCCATGGATTTGCAAAGACTGAGAGCCTAGCGCTTCACTTTGTGATTATACTGAAATTTAGGAAAATCTATTCCTCCCAAAAAGAGGAACAAAGAGAAGCTAAAGGTAAAGGAGAAAGGGAAAGATATACCCATTTGAATGCAGAGTTTCAAAGAATAGCAAGGAGAGATAAGAAAGCCTTCCTCAGTGATCAGTGAAAAGAAATGGAGGAAATAATAGAATGGGAAAGACTAGAGATCTCTTCAAGAAAATTAGAGATACCAAGGGAACATTTCATGAAAAGATGGGCACAATAATGGACAGGAACTATATGGACCTAACAGAATCAGAAGATATTAAGTAAAGGTGGCAAAAATATACAGAACTATACAAAAAAGATCTTCATGACCCAGATAACCATGATGATGTGATCACTCACCTAGAGCCAGACATCCTGGAATGTGAAGGCAAGTGAGCTTTAGGAAGCATCACTATGAAAAAAGCTAGTGGAGGTGATGGAATTCCACTTGAGCTATTTCAACTACTAAAGGATGATGCTGTTAAAGTGCTGCACTCAATATGCTAGCAAATCTGGAAAACTCAGCAGTGGCCACAAGACTTGAAAAAGGTCAGTTTTCATTCCAATCTCAAAGAAGGGAAATGCCAAAGAAAGTTCAAACTACCTCACAATTGCAATCATCTCACACACCAGCAAGGTAAATCTCAAAATTCTCCAATCCAAGCTTCAGCAGTATGTGAACCATGAAATTCCAGATGTTCAAGCTGGATTCATGAAAAGCAGAGGAACCAGAGATCAAATTTCCAACATGTGATGGATCATAGAAAAAGCGAGAGAGTTCCAGAAAAACATCTACTTCTGCTTTATTGACTATGCCCAAGCTGTTGACTGTGTATATCACAACAAACTGAAAAATTCTTCAAGAGATGGGAATACCAGACCACCATACCTGCCTCCTGAGAAATCTGTAGCAGGTCAAGAAGTAACATTTAGAACTTGACATGGAACAGCAGACTGGTTCCAAATCAGGAAAGGAGTTTGTCAAGGCTGTATATTATCATCCTGCTTATTTAACTTACATACATCATGCTAAAAGCTGGACTGGATGAAGCGTAAGCTGAAATCAAAATTTCTAGGAGAAATATCAATAACCTCAGATATGCATGACACCACCCTTATGGCAGAAAGTGAAGAGGAACCTCTTAATGAAAATGAAAGAAGAGAGTAAAAAAGTGACCTAAAACTTAATGGTCAAAAAACTAAAACCATGGCATCTGGTTCCATCACTCCATGGCAAATAGATGGAGAAACAGTGAAAACAGTGACAGACTTTATTTTTGGGGGCTCCAAAATCACTGCAGATGGTGACTGCAGCCATGAAATTAAAAGACACTTGCTCCTTAGAAGAAAAGCTATGATCAACTTAGATGGCATATTAAAATCAGAGACATTACTTTGTCAACAAAAGTCCATCTAGTCAAGGCTAGGGTTTTTCCAGTAGTCATGTATGGATGTGAGAGTTGGACCATAAAGAGAGCTGAGCGCAGAAGAATTGATGCTTTTGAACTATGGTATTGGAGAGGATTCTTGAGAGTCCCTGGATTGCAAGGAGATCAAACCAGTCAGTCTTAAAGGAAATTAGTCCTGAATATTCATTGGAAGGATGGATGCTGAAGCTGAAGCTCCAATACTTCGGCGACTTGATACAAAGAACTGACTCATTGGAAAAGACCCTGATGCTGGGAAAGATTGAAGACAGAAGGAGAAGGGGATGACAGAGGATGAGATGGTTGAATGGCATCACTGACTGAATGGACATGAGTTTGAGCAAGCTCCAGGAGTTGGTGATAGACAGGGAAGCCTGGCATGCTGCAGTCCATGGGGTCGCAAACAGTCGGACATGACTGAGCAGTTCAACTGAATTCCTCCTCAAAATGCTTAACTTAATTTTACCTATGAAGTCCCTTTTGCCATGTAAAGTAAGTCACAGGTTCTGAAGATTGGAGGCAAATGGTAGCTCAGATGGTAAAGAATCTGCTTGTGATGCAGGAAACCTTGTTTGGCTCCCTGGGTCAGAAGATCCCCTTGGGAAGGGAAAGGCAACACACTCCAGTTTTCTTACCTAGAGAATTCCATGGACAAACTATGGATTCAGATATTACTGAGTGACTAACACTTTATTCCTTTCTGAGGATTGGAACATCTTCAGAACATTGGACTTCTTTGAGGAGTTTTTGTTCTATCTACTGCAGTTTACATGTCTACTTTGCCAATTATAAGGTAAAATTTGATATCTCCCATTCACTGTTCTTTTGTCTTTAGGATGGGAATTATAAATTTCAGAATTCATAAGAATTCTGTAAGAATTAAAGGAGACAATGAATATAAAATATTTATCACATTAACTGATACACAGTTATGATAAATGATGGCTAGTATGTATTGTTATTATTGGATTTGGCATCTGATAGATCAATTTTTTCAGTGACTCTGATTATAGAGATATAGGCCTTAGAAGTAGAAGTAAAGGAGCTATATTTTTTCATTTCTTCAAACGTTAACATCTTGTGTTTTCAATTTTTACTACCAGTTAATATAATCTGTTTCCCTAAAAGGGAAATAATAATGAGACCTCATGAGGACAATAGAAATAAAGAGGAAATATTTTAAGAAGTTTTGGCTTCAGGGATTTAAAAAAAATTCATTTCATAACTGAGGGCATGCTGACCCAGCCACTTCCCAGACAGCACCCCTGAGCATTCACTAGCTGGCAACATTTGCAGGAGCCTTTCAGTTTTGTTTGCTGTACTAGTAATCAGCTCACTGGGTGGGGAGTGAGGAAAGTATATGCACACATAATGGATGAATAATGTACATATGCCCACAATACATCATTTAAAAAAAAACAGCATATTAGCAAAGTAATATGAGCAGTGGCCTTATTAAGGTAACTGAATAAGTCATAAAAGTTTCTTCCCTGTCACTTAATTATGAGAATTATTCAAAGAAAACTTTATTGGATAGGTGTGCAAAAAATACATGAATGTATATTATCAAATTAGTAATTTTGATTTTCTTAAAAGTTATATAATGATTCATTCACAAGTATTAATCAGTCTATCTAACCAGAGAATTACTTTTATATCTATGTTAATCCCAATTTTCCTTGCAGATATTAAAAAAAGATAGTTCTACTTTGTATAAAAGATAGTCAAATACTTGAGGTTTGTTGTAAAAGTCACACCATTATTTATAGTAATACAGTATTCATTGCTACTCATACATGCCATTTGGCAACCATTTATTCACTGTGCTTTTATTTACATCTTAATTTTATTTATTACATAAACTGTGAAGATAATATTTATTCATCTTTTGGTTGTATTGTAAATTGATTGTTTTTAATGTGTGTTTGTGAAAATTATCAAGTTATTGAACAAATACATTCAGCAAATACATATTGAACATTTCTTGTATTCTAAGAGAATACAAAGGTATTGAGGGTGAAGCTAGAGAATCCAAATACTGACTCTCATGGGAGTTTACACATAGAAGAATGTAGACAGTGAACAAATAAACAATGTGTTCACTGTACTATGGTGGTGATTGACATGCACTATGAAGAAAAAGAACAAATAAAATACAATAGTATAAAGGGAGAGATATAATGAGAAGCTGTATTTTAAATTGAGCATGAAAAAAGGCCCTGAACTACTAGCAGCCTGAAAAGGGCCATAGCGTCTTCCTGCTGAACATAAACAATTTTACAGATAACTAAAACCAGACAAGACCACTGTTATAACACTATTAGAGTAAGAGCAAAACAAGATCAAATAGCAAGGTCTAAGCACAGCTATAAATAAAAGAACTTCTCTAAATTTTTGGTAATTCAGCTGTGAAGCCATCTGGTCCGGGCTTTTGTTTGTTGGAAGCC
>SJYC01088144.1:0-58291 GCA_006408675.1 Madoqua kirkii
CCCTGAGGGATGGGATGGGGAGGGAGGTGGGAGGAAGGGCCAAGATGGGGAATACATGTACACCCATGGCTGATTCATCTGAATGTATGGTAAAACCACCACAATATTATAATTACCTTCCAATTAAAATTTTAAAAATAAAAATAAAAGAAATGTGCAAATTACAAAAATATCCAAATATCCCCTTCATCAAGCTAACAAAGTAATAGTTAATTCTTTCTGACTCTGCAATTATAGCTGTAGCCTCACTTAATTCCTCTTAGTATGAAATGGTTATGGTACCCAGTTATGGAATTGCCCTCACTGTCTGACAGCCTCAGAGCAAAACCAAGCTTCATTGACTGCTCCTCTAAATTACTAAACACAGACTTGAGCCCTAGGTCAGGCATCTCCCAACATCTTCTTTCTGGTGCCCCACACAGCTCACCATGGTGTGTTTTCTCTCCCACTGAAGCATGCCAAGAAGCCCAGTGCTGAGTAGAGCTGTGTCCTGGGGCACTTTCACTAAGGGAAGTCATCTCTGACAAATGGACAGCTGAGCAAATACCTAGATAAAGTAAGCAAACAAAACTTTTGGCCATGTAAGGAAAAAGGAATAGCCAGGGAAAGGACCCCAAAGCAGGAGCACGCTTGAGTAGTTTCAAGGAAGATAAAGATACAGAAAAGGTTAGACCTGAATAAGTTTAAAAAAAAAAAAAAAGGTAGAAAATTAGGTCAAGGTCAAGAATGTAAAAGATCTTGTATACTGTGATGCTATGGGCTGAGGCATGTCCCTGAAAAATTCATATATTGAAGTTATAACCCCCAATGTGATGATATTAGAAGATGGTGCCTCTTTAAGTTTAAAAAAAAAAAAAAAGGTAGAAAATTAGGTCAAGGTCAAGAATGTAAAAGATCTTGTATACTGTGATGCTATGGGCTGAGGCATGTCCCTGAAAAATTCATATATTGAAGTTATAACCCCCAATGTGATGATATTAGAAGATGGTGCCTCTGCAAGGTAATTAGCGTTAAATGGATTAAGTGTAAATAAGTAAGTGAAGTCGCCCAGTCCTGTCTGACTCTTTGCGACCCCATGGACTGTAGCCTACCAGGCTTCTCCATCCATGGGATTCTCCAGGCAAGAATACTAGAGTGGGTTACCATTTCCTTCTCCAGGGGATCTTCTCGACCCAGGGATGGAACCCGGGTCTCCCACATTGGAGGCAGACGCTTTAACCTCTGAGCCACCAGGGAAGATAAATGGATTAGTGCCCTTATAAGGAGAGACAGCAGACAGCTCGCTCCTTCTCTTTGCCATGTGAATACACAGTGAGATGGTGGCTGCGTGCAAACCCCAAAGTGGTTTCTCACCAGAGACCAATGATGCTGCCCCCTCTAAGACTTCCAACTTTCAGAAATATGAGAAAATAAAATTTTGTTGATTTAAGTCACCAAGCCTTTAGAAGGTGGGCTTCCCTGATGGCTCAGTGGGGAAAGAATGCCTGCAATGCAGGACACAGGAGATATGGTTTGATCCCCTGGTCAGGAAGATCCCATAGAGAAGGGAGTGGTAACCCACTCCAGTAGTGTTTCCTGGGAAATCCCTTGGACAGAGGAGCCTGTTAGGCTACAGCCCATGGGGTCACAGAGTCGCGCATGACTTCGTGACAGGGATTAATGACAATCCAAGCAGACTGAGACACATGGTAAAGACATGACTTGCACTTCTCTTCAAGCAAGTTGGAGAATTTGATGGGTCTTAATTTGTTACATTCATTCATGACTACTGGAAAAATTACTGGGCAAAATGAGTTACAATTGTTTTCAAAAGAGGTAGCTCATGCATGAGAAGCACCATACTTAGTGAAAATGGTTCAAAAGTTTTTGAAAGAATCTGTTCCCACATTTAAAAAAATTAAATCCTGACACTGAAAAGTATCCTGAGATGCTGGACAACAAAACTGATCATCAACACAGGAGTCTATATGCTTGGACACTCAGTCATGTCCAATTCTTTTGCGACGCCATGGACTATAATCCACCAGGCTCTGTCCATGGGATTTTCCAGGCAAGAATACTGGAATGGGTAGCCATTTCCATCTCGAGGGGATCTTCTCAATCCAGGGAGTGAACTCACATCTCCTGTCTAACAGATAGATTCCTTACAGGCCTTAATATGACTTGACATATTTTTATAGTGTCACTCTGTCCGCTTTGTTGAGAATATGTTGCAGGGAGGACAGGAACAGAAGATCCAGTAAAGAATTCATACAGTAAATAAAAGTGGCTTTGTTCAGGGTGGTAGCAAATTTTATAAAGCATTGTAGTAACAAAGTGATTACAGAGGAAACTTAGATACCTGAAATTGAGAACAGGAAGAGCTGGCCAGAAGCCTGGGCAGAAGGACACAAACAGCCTGAAGGCTCTAGGGTAGCGTTAGTCACTCAGTCCTGTCCAACCATCTGCGACCCCACAGACTGTAGCCCGCCAGGCTCCACCATGCATGGGATTCTCCAGGCAAGAATACTGGAGTGGGTTGCCATTTCCTTCTCCAGGGGATCGTCCCGACCCAGGGATTGAACCTCTGGGTCTCCTGAATTACAGGCAGACTCTTTATGATGTGAGCCACCAAGAAGCTCTCCATAGTATGAAAGGCTCTAGGTAGTGTAAAATGAAATGTTGTCTGCTCTACACTCTACCAGTAAACGAGCCTTTTCCAAATGCAAATTTCTGAGCCCAAGTGGAAAAAAAGCCTGCTATTTGGAAGACATCGACTGCTTCCTCCTTGGTAAGCAAGCTCTTTGGAGCTGGGAGGATGTGAGAAGTGGCCATCCACAACATTAGCCATGTCTTATGGTTAACAAGGAATAAGAATGTGAACAATAAAGAAAGCAAGATTAGCCCCAGATATCTAGATGCGTATGAAAGAAATGATTCTGGCAAACTCAAACACTTGCATCTTCCTATGCATAGAAGAAAGCTAAATCTCATGTGAGAGATTTAGTTTTCTCTTAATTAACAGTAACTTTTAATATTCAAATTACCTGCCCCTTGCTGCAAACTTGTATATAGCTTGACTTCTCCCCCACCTCTTTGGAGTCAACTCTCTTGGGGGCACCTGAGATACTGTCTCCTGGGCTCAAGTCCTAACGTTCTCACAGAATTATATCTAACTCTCAGCAAGGATTATCACTTGACCTTCATTCTAAGAATCTTGTATGCAGGTCAATAAGCAACTGTTAGAACCAGACATGGAATAATGTACTGGTTCAAAATTTGGAAAGGAGTAAGTCAAACTGTGTATTGTCATCCTGCTTATTTAACTTGTATGCACAGTACATCATGAGAAATGCTGGGCTGGATGAAGCACAAGCTGGAATCAAGATTGCTGGGAGAAATATCAATCTCCTCAGATATGCAGATGACACCACCCTTTTGGCAAGAAGTGAAGAAGAATTGAAGAGCCTCTTGATGAAAGTGAAAGAGGAGAGTGAAACGGTTGGCTTAAACCTCAACATTCAAAAAACGAAGATCATGGCATCCAGTCCCATCACTTCATGACAAATAGATGGGGAAATAAATCACTGCAGATGGTGACTGCAGCCATGAAATTAAAAGATACTTGCTCCTTGGAAGAAAAGCTGTGAGCAACCTAGACAGCATATTAAAAAGTAGAGACATTACTCTGCCAACAAAGGTCTGTCTAGTCAAAGCCATGGTTTCTTCAGTAGTCATGTACAGGTGTGAAAGTTGGACCATAAAAAAGACTGAACACAGAAGAATTGATGCTTTTGAACTGTGGTGTTGGAGAAGACTCTTGAGAGTCCCTTGGACTACAAGGAGATCAAACCAGTCTATCCTAAAGGAAATCAGTCCTGAATATTCATTGGAAGGACTGATGCTGAAGCTGAAGCTCCAATTCTTTGGCCATCTGATGCAAAGAGCTGACTCATTAGAAAAACTCTGATCCTGGGAAAGATTGAGGGCAGGAGAAGGTGGCGACAGAGGACGAGATAGTTGGATGGCATCACCGACTCAATGGACATGAGTTTAAGCAAGCTCTGGGAGATGGTGATGGACAGAGAAGCCTGCCGTGCTGCAGTCCATGGGGCTGCAAAGAGTAGGACATGACTGAGAGAGTGAACCGACTGACTCAGCTAGGGTTTCCCAGGTGGCTCTAGCAGTAAGAAACCTGCCTGCTAATGCAGGAAACATAAGATACTTGGGTTTAGTCTATAGGTTGGGAAGATCCCCTGGAGGAGTAAATGGCAACCTACTCCAGTATTTTTTCCTGAAGAATCCCATGGACAGAGTGGCCTGCTGGGATAGGGTCCTTGAGGTCTCAAAGAGTTGGACTCAAGTGAAGCAACTTAGCACTCAGCTTTTAGGTTGCCAGTATTTTTTAGTCAACAGTTTAAAAGAAGGAAAGTAAGTAGGGACCATCTGTTTCCTAATCTGTGCTGCATAATAATTTGACCTAACTGAATAAATAAGCTATGCATCCCAGCAGTTAAACCACTTCCTCCCTGAGGCCATGGCACTTTTTATTTTTAAATTATTCAACAGAAAGTAAAAATATTCCCTGTTCTATTCTCAGGTCCTGGAGGCAAATGCCTAGAGCAGTCATTAGGATAGTTATTGAAAAACATGGAGAATTTCCTTTCAAAGGAGGGTGTATAACAAGGGGTATATTTATTAACCATTATTTTATTGATTTAAATAGACAATAAATGCATGACTAAGAATATGTGAAAATGAATGAGCAGCATTTATGCTTTGGGTGGCTCAGTTACTATTTTATCATTTCCAGATTAGATTCTAGAAATTACATGTCCTTTCTGTTTGAATAACAAATGAGCTGGATTCTGGTTAATCTACTGCTCAGATCTACAACAGGCGCAGTGTTCTCAGAAACACCTTGAAGAAATAATGATGGAGTGAAACACATTTTAAATGCACTCTTCTGCCTTGGGGCAAAGGAGCAGATCACTGCATTCTAGAAAGGACAGCAGCCATATATGCCAGGGGAGACTGATGGGCACAACACAGAGAGTCAAAACCTGACAAGTAACTCACGCTGTTTTCAGGATGAGGCCTGCTGCAAGGTTATGTGAACTCAGTGGGCTAACATATATACTGATGGGAGACGGGCCTGCAAAAGTTCACCCCTCCTTCGGTAACAAGGGCTTCCCAGGTGGCACAGAAGAAAAGAATCTGCCTGCCAATGCAGGAGATGCAGATTTGATCCCTGGGTCAGGAAGATCCCTTGGGAGAAGGAGATGGCAACCTGCTCCAGTATGCTTGCCTGGAAAATTCCATGGATAGAGGAGCCTGATGGTCTACATACAGTGCGTGGGGTTGCAAAGAGTCGGACATGACTGAGTACAGTACAAGGCTTTGGTAACAAGCAGAGATTTAAATTTTATTATTTAGTTTTATGATAACATTTTACTTCAGACTTTCTTAAAAATAGTCTGGCCCTATCAGACAATGAAAACATAGCAGAAGTAAAAATTGATTTTATGAAATAAGTGAGAATTACTGCCTCTTCAGTCAGTGATTATTTTTGTGTTCGTACAAAATACATTCACTAATTTTGTGTTCAAGGACAAAAGCTGGATTCAGTGACACATGTCTGATAGCATCCAAAGAAAAAAAAGCTCAGACAAAGCTGAAGCTTGTGCACAGTAACATGGAGACACAAGAATGAGATGAATCCGCAGACGGAATTCCTCCCCTAACTTGACCTGGAAACTTCCCACTTGAGCTTTTTTTTTCCTTTGCTACATCATGATTCCTAGTCAGTCCCTTTTTCCTAAAGCCTCTGTCTTCTAGCCATACAGTGCCTGGTACATAAATATTTGTCAACTTAATGAAAGGATTGAAAAGACTCAGGATAGAAAATTCGGAAAATTCACTTGAAGGAGCTGTAAGTCACTCTAATTTATCAACCACACTAAGGCAATCAGAACCATCATGATTAAACAAACTCATCCACATTTCTTTATACAAATACATACACACATGTACACATCACAAGACTGAAATTGTATATATTGCCCAACAGTAATGTATCACCATTTCTAGGTTGGCATATACCTCTTCAAGCACCTACATCTTTCGTCTTAAATGAGTAGAAATGACAGGGAGTGAAAATCTGACAGATAGCTAATGGCTGCTTTCAGGATGAAGCCCACTGCAAGCTTATCTGAACTCAGTGTGGGCTAACGTGTACAGCTGGAAGCTGAGTCTGCAAAAATTAACTCCTTCTTGGGTAACAAGGCTGTGCAATTAAACAACAATTTAACTATTGCTAAATATTTAGAAATGTGAGGCTACTATCTTGATGCTTTC
The DNA here is from genome assembly GCA_006408675.1 of Madoqua kirkii. Lineage (NCBI taxonomy): Eukaryota > Metazoa > Chordata > Mammalia > Artiodactyla > Bovidae > Madoqua > Madoqua kirkii. The sequence goes on from SJYC01088144.1 coordinate 6,337, forward strand.
ATAGACTTAGCAGTCTTTACCATCACATCATTAAATATTAATTAGGACCAAAACCCCCCAAACTGATGCTCTCTCCACACATATGTATGAGTGGACATGTGGACTTTCAGTGTACAATGCTGTGTCTGCCAGCTACAAGGACTATCTGTCTCCGAGAAATATATCTTGAACTTTAATGTACATAGGGGACATTAACGACCTTGTCCAAATGAAGTCTTTGATTCAGAAGATCTGAAATGGACCTGGGTTTCTGCATTTCTAATAAGCTCTCATGGGACACAAATTCTTAGTCCATAAACCACACCATAATCACAAAACCGAGATGATAGGAAACTAGATCATTGCAAATAATGAGTTCACAAACTTGAGAGATCTTGCCAATTGACCCAAATATATTGTGTCATAATCTACAACCCGGAGATTAAAATTTGCCTAACTTTCAGCAGATCCGCCCTACACACCAGGTCAGAATGGCCTTAACACACAGAGAAAACAACCCAGCGCTGTGCAAACACTTCTTGCTGATTTACCTACTCAATGGGACCACTTCTACTCCTCAGATCCCCGATAAGCCCAACGTCTTCACGGATGATTTTAATGAGGTTCAGGCATTGACCCCTTGGAAAGAGAGATTTCTTTCTGATCTAATCATTTTGCCTGTTGGGGAAAACTATCTGTTGACATGAGACAGATAAAACCTTTTCTCAAGAACTCCCAATGACATAGACACAATGCAATTGTACCAGTATCCTGTACTCTGTAAAGAGACTGAAATAATAGTCTGAGGTCATCTGTAAATAGCAATAAAAACTTACCGTAATAATCACTATTGGCTGCTCTGGGCTTCCTAGAATGTAAGTCTGGCCAGTGAATACAACTTCTAAGATAAAAAGTTAATGCCACTATAGACAGGAAATTAGTTACAATGAAAAATAATTTTATTTAGTTACTGTATTTGTATACACTAAGAAAGTTCCAAGATTTAAAAACACACCTTTTCTTCTAATTTATTCCTAATGCCTCCTAAATGTTAGATATGCTTTCAAGTGCTTCAAATACTAAGGAAGAAATATATACAACATCTATGCCCAGCATCTAAAATTATAAGGGAGAAACTTGAAAAGCCAATGGTGAACAACATGTTTCGTGTTCTAAGTTCTAACCAAGCTCACTTTTAGTAAAAATGACCTAGCATCCTTAGACATTAATAGTAACAAAGCTAATTTATTAAACCGATTTACCTCAATGTTAGGACTGAGACCTAAAATCCTGAACTACTAATGTACTAAGAAAACTTGGGGAAATTATGTAAGACTTTTTTTTTTTTTTTACTTTACAATACTATATTGGTTTTGCCATACATCAACAATAGTTTTCTTGTAGTAGTCTAATTTTGTTAACATTATTGAGAAAATAAAGAGAAAGTTTTATGGCAAAAATATTAAATAAATAACAATATGTACGTAAAAATGTAAGAAGTAGGGCTTAAGAGAAGAACATGACAGTATCTATGAAGATTTAGATCTTGAAAGTTGGAGCTTTGAGAGACCGTCAAGAGTAGTAAATTGTAGAAACCCCTCTTAACAGTTGTTTAGTTGCTGTTTAGTTGCTAAGTCATGTCTGACTCTTGCCACCCCATGGACTATAGCCCACCAAGCTGCTCTGTCCATGGGATTTCCCAGACAAGAATACTGGAGTGGGTTGCCATTTCCTCCAAGAGATCTTCCTGACCTAGGGACTGAACCTGCATTTCGTGCATTGGAAAGCAGATTCTTTACCACTGAGCCATCAGGGAAGACCCCTCTTAAGAGAAGGAAGAGTAAATCAGAAATGTGGTTTTTTTTTTTCCCTCTAAAGTTAATAAATAGCTCCTAAATAACATATTGCTTGCCAACAAGACTGTAGATTAAAGAAGAAGAAACATCTCAAAGCACATATATGGGACTTTTGCACAGGAAGCCATGTTCACCAAGCTACTTTCAACTATCACAACAAAACAAACCACTGCAAAACTTTGTGTCATATATGAAGCATTTTATTTTATCACTAATTGTATGCCTCAGAATGTAAAAGGACACAGAATTTAAGATGACTTCCTCCTGTACCACATTTTTCTGGAACCCTAGCTGGGAAGACTCAAAGGCTGGGGGCTGAAATCATCTGAGGTTATTTCTGACAATTCAAACGCCACCTCAGTCTGGAACTCTCAGCTGACTCTTTGAGTTGGGTCACCTTTGTATGGCCTCTGCATGTGACCTGCACTTCCTCACAGCACACACTGCTCAGGTGAGTCAAGCTTCTTATATGGTGTCAAAGAGTTTCAAGGCCAGTTGTCCAATTAACAAGGCAGGAGCTGTATCACCTTTCATGATTTAGCCTAAGGATTCACGCAGCATCACTTACATTGTATTTCAATAGTTAGAAGCAAGTCAACAGCCCACCTGTATTCAAGAGGCACTGAGTTGCTTGTGTCATTGGAAAATACAATCTACCACAGGCATTAACAATTTGGGGAGATTTTCTCTTCATTAGCATTATACCTTCATATGCTAGTTGTATGAACAATTCAATTTACCATGTATGAAATATAAGAATCACATCCTTTTCCATTAAAATGTTGCAAAATGTGCAAAATTGCTTTCTGGAATTAAACATTAGAGAAAAGATAACTTAGGCCATCCTGATATTTGTTTATCATTATATAACCTCCTATTCATGTTCCATATTGATAGAATGCTTGTCATGTTCAAGATTATAAATTCAAATGCCTATAAGCCACAGAGAAGGATCTTGCTATAAAAATCGTCCAATTTCAAGTTCAACATTAAGGCCAGAAGCCATTAGTCCTAAGACACTGAAAGATATTGGCATCATACTTTCCCTAATTGCATTTTCTAGTTCACTAGAAATTCATATCCTTGAAAAGAGCTGGATTTTATGACATTTTTCAGAGGAACCATGCAACTCTTTATGGCACAGAGTCCTTATTTAACGAGAAAGCCAATTTGACCCAGAGAAAATGAGGAAAATTCATTCTTTTCAGAAAATATAAATCTTAGTCTTTAATTCAGTAGCATGCTATTTTAGTTCGCAGAAGGCAATGGCACCCCACTCCAGTACTCTTGCCTGGAAAATCCCATGGACAGAGGAGCCTGGTGGGCTGCAGTCCATGAGATCGCTAAGAGTCAGACATGACTGAGCGACTTCACTTTCACTTTTCACTTTCATGCATTGGAGAAGGAAATGGCACCCCACTCCTGTGTTCTTGCCTGGAGGATCCCAGGGACAGAGAAGCCTGGTAGGAGGCCATCTATGGGGTCACACAGAGTCAGACACGACTGAAGCGACTTAGCAGCAGCAGCAGGGCTACATAACAAAGCCAAGTGAAAGTTCTGGTTAAATAATAGAAATGCATTACCTCACAGCTCTAAAAGCGAGAAACCCCAAATCAAGATGTTGATAGGGTTGGTTCATCTGAGGATGACTAGAGATTATAGGTTTAATGCCACTCTCCTAGCTCCTGGTGATTCACTGAAGAAAATAGTTTTGTTTTTTTTTTTTTAATTAGAGTATAGTGGCACCAGTGGTCACAAAGTGTCAAACATGACTAAAGCAACTTAGCACACAAGCATATAGTTGCTTTACAATGTTGTGTTAGTTTCCACTGACAGCAAAGGGAATCAGCTGTACGTATACATATCTCCCCTCATTTTCAGATTTCCTTCTCATTTAGGTCACCACAGATAACTGAGTAGAGTTTACTGAACTATACAATAGGTTCTCATTAGCTATTTTACACATAGCATCAATAGTGTATACATGTCAATACCTTTCTGCCGATCCATTTCACCCTTCCTTCCTCCCTTGGGGTCCATAGATATGTCTGTACCTTTTCTATGCTGTGTCTCTATCTCTGGCTTTTGGACAGTCTTTAGTTTCTGTTTTATCACCCTAGTCTCTGACTTCACCTTGACATGGTGGACTACCTGTGAGTGTGTCTGCCTCCAAACTCTGCCTTAATATGTACGTAAAAATGTAAGAAGTAGGGCTTAAGAGAAGAACATGACAGCATCTATGAAGATTTAGATCTTGAAAGTTGGAGATTTGAGAGACCGTCAAGAGTAGTAAATTGTAGAAACCCCTCTTAACAGTTGTTTAGTTGCTGTTTAGTTGCTAAGTCATGTCTGACTCTTGCCACCCCATGGACTATAGCCCACCAAGCTGCTCTGTCCATGGGATTTCCCAGACAAGAATACTGGAGTGGGTTGCCATTTCCTCCAGGAGATCTTCCTGACCTAGGGACTGAACCTGCATTTCGTGCATTGGAAAGCAGATTCTTTACCACTGAGCCATCAGGGAAGCCCCCTCTTAAGAGAAGGAAGAGTAAATCAGAAATGTGGTTTTTTTTTTCCCTCTAAAGTTAATAAATAGCTCCTAAATAACATATTGCTTGCCAACAAGACTGTAGATTAAAGAAGAAGAAACATCTCAAAGCACATATATGGGACTTCTGCACAGGAAGCCATGTTCACCAAGCTACTTTCAACTATCACAACAAAACAAACCACTGCAAAACTTTGTGTCATATATGAAGCATTTTATTTTATCACTAATTGTATGCCTCAGAATGTAAAAGGACACAGAATTTAAGATGACTTCCTCCTGTACCACATTTTTCTGGAACCCTAGCTGGGAAGACTCAAAGGCTGGGGGCTGAAATCATCTGAGGTTATTTCTGACAATTCAAACGCCACCTCAGTCTGGAACTCTCAGCTGACTCTTTGAGTTGGGTCACCTTTGTATGGCCTCTGCATGTGACCTGCACTTCCTCACAGCACACACTGCTCAGGTGAGTCAAGCTTCTTATATGGTGTCAAAGAGTTTCAAGGCCAGTTGTCCAATTAACAAGGCAGGAGCTGTATCACCTTTCATGATTTAGCCTAAGGATTCGCACAGCATCACTTTCATTGTATTTCAATAGTTAGAAGCAAGTCAACAGCCCACCTGTATTCAAGAGGCACTGAGTTGCTTGTGTCATTGGAAAATACAATCTACCACAGGCATTAACAATTTGGGGAGATTTTCTCTTCATTAGCATTATACCTTCATATGCTAGTTGTATGAACAATTCAATTTACCATGTATGAAATATAAGAATCACATCCTTTTCCATTAAAATGTTGCAAAATGTGCAAAATTGCTTTCTGGAATTAAACATTAGAGAAAAGATAACTTAGGCCATCCTGATATTTGTTTATCATTATATAACCTCCTATTCATGTTCCATATTGATAGAATGCTTGTCATGTTCAAGATTATAAATTCAAATGCCTATAAGCCACAGAGAAGGATCTTGCTATAAAAATCGTCCAATTTCAAGTTCAACATTAAGGCCAGAAGCCATTAGTCCTAAGACACTGAAAGATATTGGCATCATACTTTCCCTAATTGCATTTTCTAGTTCACTAGAAATTCATATCCTTGAAAAGAGCTGGATTTTATGACATTTTTCAGAGGAACCATGCAACTCTTTATGGCACAGAGTCCTTATTTAACGAGAAAGCCAATTTGACCCAGAGAAAATGAGGAAAATTCATTCTTTTCAGAAAATATAAATCTTAGTCTTTAATTCAGTAGCATGCTATTTTAGTTCGCAGAAGGCAATGGCACCCCACTCCAGTACTCTTGCCTGGAAAATCCCATGGACAGAGGAGCCTGGTGGGCTGCAGTCCATGAGATCGCTAAGAGTCAGACATGACTGAGCGACTTCACTTTCACTTTTCACTTTCATGCATTGGAGAAGGAAATGGCACCCCACTCCTGTGTTCTTGCCTGGAGGATCCCAGGGACAGAGAAGCCTGGTAGGAGGCCATCTATGGGGTCACACAGAGTCAGACACGACTGAAGCGACTTAGCAGCAGCAGCAGGGCTACATAACAAAGCCAAGTGAAAGTTCTGGTTAAATAATAGAAATGCATTACCTCACAGCTCTAAAGGCGAGAAACCCCAAATCAAGATGTTGATAGGGTTGGTTCATCTGAGGATGACTAGAGATTATAGGTTTAATGCCACTCTCCTAGCTCCTGGTGATTCACTGAAGAAAATAGTTTTGTGTTTTTTTTTTTAATTAGAGTATAGTGGCACCAGTGGTCACAAAGTGTCAAACATGACTAAAGCAACTTAGCACACAAGCATATAGTTGCTTTACAATGTTGTGTTAGTTTCCGCTGACAGCAAAGGGAATCAGCTGTATGTATACATATCTCCCCTCATTTTCAGATTTCCTTCTCATTTAGGTCACCACAGATAACTGAGTAGAGTTTACTGAACTATACAATAGGTTCTCATTAGCTATTTTACACATAGCATCAATAGTGTATACATGTCAATACCTTTCTGCCGATCCATTTCACCCTTCCTTCCTCCCTTGGGGTCCATAGATATGTCTGTACCTTTTCTATGCTGTGTCTCTATCTCTGGCTTTTGGACAGTCTTTAGTTTCTGTTTTATCACCCTAGTCTCTGACTTCACCTTGACATGGTGGACTACCTGTGAGTGTGTCTGCCTCCAAACTCTGCCTTTGCTTAAATCATATTGGATTAGAGACCCACCCTACTTCCTAACCTACCTAATTACATCTAGAGGGACTCTTTCTCATGTGCTCAGTTGTATTCAGCTCTTTGTAACCCTATGGACTGTAGCCCACCAGGTTCTTCTGTCCATGGGATTTTCCGGGCAAGAATATTGGAGTAGGTAGCCATGCCCTTCTCCAGGAGATCTTCCTGACTCAGAGATCAGACTTGGGTCTCCTGCATTGCACTCAGATTCCTTACCACTGAGACACCTGGGAAGGCCCTATTTCCAAATAAATTCACACTCTGAAGTACTGGGGGTTAAGAAGTCAAACAGGAATTTGTGGGGAGAAAGGAGTCTACCCAGTGTGGTTGTTAGGTTGGTAAGTCGTGTTCAACTCTTTTCAACTCCATTGACTGCAACACACCAGGCTTCCCTGCCCTTCACCATCTCCCAGAGTTTAATCAGATTCAGGTCCATTGAACTGGTGATAGTATCCAACCATCACATCCTCTGTCACCCCCTTCTCCTGCTGCCTTCAGTCTTTTCCAGTATTAGGGTCTTTCCAATGAGTTGGCTCTTCCTATCAGGTGGCCAAAGTATTGGAACTTCAGCTTCAGCATCAGTCCTTCCAATGTTTATTCAGGGTTGATTTTTGTTAAGATCAACTGGTTTGCTCTCCTTGCTATCCAAGTAACTCTCAAGAATTCCAGCATCACAATTCAAAAGCATCAGTTCTTCAGGGCTCAGCCTTCTCACTTCTGATCTAACTCTCACTTCTGTACGTGGCTACTGTAAAAACCATAGCTTTGACTATATGGATCTTTGTTGGCAAAACGATGTCTATGCTTTTTAATACATTGTCTAGGTTCGTCATAGCTTTTCTTCCAAGGAGCAAGTATCTTTGAATTTCATGACTGCAGTTGCTGTCCACAGTGATTTTGGAGCCTAAGAAAATAGAATCTGACTTCCCCCCTTCTATTTGCCATGATGTGATGGGACCAGATGCTATGATCCTAGTTTTTTGAATGTTGAATTTTAAGCCAGCTTTCTCACTTTCCACTTTCACCCTCATCAAGAAGCACATTAGTTCCTCTTCATTTACTACCATTAAAGTGATATCATCTACATATCTGAAGTTGTTGATATTTCTCCCTGCAGTCTTGATTCCAGATTGTGATTGATCCAGCCTGGCTTTTCACATTGATGTACTCTGCATATAAGTTAAATAAGCAGGGTGACAATATAGAGTCTTGTCATATTCCTATCCCAATTTTGAACTAACCTGTTGTTCCATGTCCAGTTCTAACTGGTTTTTCTTGACTTGTATACAGGTTTCTCAGGAGGCAGGTAAGATGGTCTTATATTCTTACCTGTTTAAGAATTTTCCACAGTTTATTGTGATGCACACAAAGACTTTAGTAAAGTCAATGAAGTAAAAGTAGATGTTTTTCTGGAATTGCTTTGCTCTATGATCCAATGAGAAGGCAATGGCACCCCACTCCAGTACTCTTGCCTGGGAAATCCCATGGACAGAGGAGTCTGGTAGGCTGCAGTCCATGGGGTCGCTAAGATTCAGACACGACTGAGTGACTTCACTTTCACTTTTCACTTTCATGCATTGGAGAATGAAATGGCAACCCACTCCAGTTTTCTTACCTGGAGAATCCCGGGGACAGGGGAGCCTGGTGGGCTGCTGTCTGTGGGGTCACATAGAGTCGGACACGACTGAAGAGACTTAGTAGTAGTAGTAGTATGATTCGATGAGTGTTGGGAATTTGACCTCTGATTCCTCTCCCTTTACTACATCTAGCTTGGGCATCTGGATGTTCTTGGTTCACACACAGCTGAAGACTAGATTGAAGGATTTTGAGCATTACCTTGCTAGCACGTGAAAATATACAGTAGTTTGGGCATTTTATAACATTGCTCTTTTTTGAGATTGGAATAAAGACTAACCTTTCCCAGTCCTGTGGCCACTGCTGAGTTTTCAAAATTAGCTGGCATATTGAGTACAGCACTTCAATAGCATCATTGTTTTAGGATTTTTAAATAGCTCAGCTGGAATACCATTATCTCCACTAGCTTTGTTGGTAGAAATGTTTCCTAAGACCCACTTGACTTCATACCCCAGGATATCTGGCTCTAAGTGAGTGACCACACCATTATAGTTATCCAGGTCATTAAGACCTTTTTTGTAAAGTTCTTCTGTGTATTCTTGCCACCTCTTCTTAATCTCTTCTGCCTCTGTTAGGTCCTCACCATTTCTGGACTTTATCATGCTCATCCTTGAATGATATGTTCCCTTGATATCTCTAATTTTCTTGAAGATATCTCTAGTTTTTCCCATTCTATTCTTTCCCTCTATTTCTTTGCATTGTTCACTCACAAATGGTTTCTTATCTCTCCTTGCTATTCTCTAGAACTCTGCATTCAGTTGGATATATTTTTCCCTTTCTCCTCTGCCTTTTGCTTCTCTTCTTTTCTCAGCTGTTTGTAAAGTTTTCTCAGATAACTGTTTTGCCTTCGTATGATTTTTACTTTGGGATAGTTTTGATCACTGCCTCCTGTACAATAAATATCATGAACCTCTATCCATAGTTCTTCAGGCAGGCTGTCTACCAGATCTAATTCCGTGAATCTGTTTGTCAACATGTAATGTATGTTTGATTGGTTTTATTCTTTACATGAGAAATCTTAAAAAGTATGATCTTGCAATTGTGTTTTTTGTGTGTGCACTCTCTAATATTGAATTTGTTGTTAACCAACTTACTATAATTTCAAATGCTCATACTGTGTCCTTTTCATGTGATTAACCCATGCACTTTTCATTTTTTTAATGAATTTTTAGGTATCCACTAATAGAGGGCAGTAGTGTTGCACATTAAACCCCAAATCATGACAAGTAGAACTCATAGTTGGGTTTTTATTATACATTACGTGCACTTTTCCCAATAGAATATCTGTATAGTTCTGTCTTGCATGGATGAACATTAAAATTAGCTTAAATTCTCTAAGACTATATCAAATGCTGTTGGAATTTAGTGCCAACAACTGTGGAAATCAGAGATTCAACAGTGACTAGAAAATACACTGATGTAATTATGCTTTGATTCTATCCATCAGCTGGAGAATCACAGTACATGCAAAAACCTTATAATAGCCTTTCATGCACATTGGTAGATTAACAAAACTGAGACTTTTCAAGAGTAGGTAATCTAAATACCCAAATAAAATTGTCTTATATAACTTTAATAGATACATAATTTGTAATGATTTGAGGGACTTAGAAGTGTCTCCTTTATTTGCCTTCTGCAATTCCGAAACTTTCACAAATGTATCTACTTTATAATCTGTTCTAAAGTACGTGTTGCCTGGAAGAAAACAAAACAGTTGGATCGTTGCAGACCAGTCATCAGAACAGTGGAAAGTCCTCTTACTAACGCTGTGTGGAAAGAATGCCACTTGAAGGGTCAGGAAAAAATGAGTCACCTTTAAAATAACTCCTCCTAATAGGGCCCATTACTTTTAAGCTGTATCTCATTTTCATTAACAGTAATCTGGAGATTAGACACTTTCAGGACACCTTAGACCTGAGTGGTAGACAGTGAGAGATGACAAACAAGGTTTAGTAGTTACTTACGCTGTTGACTTACTTCTTGCTCTGTTTAATGCCGTATAATGTTCTATAGAACTAGACTGAGCCTTTGTTTCTCCATTTGTACACCGAATAAAAGTTTGGGAGTTAATCATTACAGCATTATCTCCCTTTTTCCTTTGTCATTTGACTTTTGCTGTCATCTCAGGAAATGATGTCAGGGATTATGGGTTCAACAGTGATACTCTCTGTATAATTGCCACTTTTTCAACCAAAAAGGAGAAGAAAAGATTTTTATAAGTGATTCAAACATTCTTTTAAAAACTCCAATGTCAAGTTGGCATAGACCTTTATTTTCTTGTCTCCATACGTTCTTATTGAACACCAGCCCCATTTCCTATGCTGTTCACACAACGTGGGACACACAGGGATCACCATCCTTTTTCTGGCTATCTGAATAACCCCATAAGTTTTACACCAGGAAATTCCACTCTCCAAAAATTAAAAGTCATTAACAGTAATCTGGAGATTAGACACTTTCAGGACACCTTAGACCTGAGTGGTAGACAGTGAGAGATGACAAACAAGGTTTAGTAGTTACTTACGCTGTTGACTTACTTCTTGCTCTGTTTAATGCCGTATAATGTTCTATAGAACTAGACTGAGCCTTTGTTTCTCCATTTGTACACCGAATAAAAGTTTGGGAGTTAATCATTACAGCATTATCTCCCTTTTTCCTTTGTCATTTGACTTTTGCTGTCATCTCAGGAAATGATGTCAGGGATTATGGGTTCAACAGTGATACTCTCTGTATAATTGCCACTTTTTCAACCAAAAAGGAGAAGAAAAGATTTTTATAAGTGATTCAAACATTCTTTTAAAAACTCCAATGTCAAGTTGGCATAGACCTTTATTTTCTTGTCTCCATACGTTCTTATTGAACACCAGCCCCATTTCCTATGCTGTTCACACAACGTGGGACACACAGGGATCACCATCCTTTTTCTGGCTATCTGAATAACCCCATAAGTTTTACACCAGGAAATTCCAGTCTCCAAAAATTAAAAGCAAAACAACTCGTGATAGAGCCATTGTGGGGCTTATACTAAAGTGCATTTTATTTGTTGCTGCTTAGCCACTAAGTCATGTGAGACTCTTTTTGCAACCCCATGGACTGTAGCTTGCCAGACTCCTCTATCCATGGAATTCTCCAGGCAAGAATACTGGAGCAGGTTGTCATTCCCTTCTCTAGGGAATCTTCCTTGACCCAGGGATTGAACCTGCATCTCCTTCATTGGCAGATGGATTCTTTATCACTGAGCTCCCAGGAAATGTCTGCATTTTATTAGCCTTGTAATAAGACATGCTCCCTCCTTGGTAACATATCTTACACACAACAGCCTCTGGTATCAAGGGATGGGCTTGAGAAGAGAATTTGTCTCCTAAAAGAGATGAGGGTAATAACCAGTCATGTTTCAAATGTGGTTAAACAGGATTGTGACACTTCAAACAGGGTATCCAAATTAATCACCCACAAGGAGAAATAAAAACACAGGTAATTTATGTGGCTTAGTAAATCTGTCACTGAATTGAACTGTCTTGCTTTTCCAGTACCTTTCCTGTTATATTAGCCTCTGCCACTATATAATTATGAACCTCTCTTGGCTGAGAAGGAAACTTGCCTCATTTTAGGCTAATAAAAACTGGTACCAAATGCTCTATGAAGTAATAGATTGGGCTCAAACAGTCAAGTGTGTTTTACCCCTATAACTTAAAAGAAAGTCATCTTTCCTACTAATAAAGAGTCCAATTCTTCAGGTTTTATTAATGAGATAAAACTTTTAAAATCTTCCTTGTATATTTTGTTGTTGTTTAGTCATTAAGTCTTGTCTGATTCTTTTGTGACCCCGTTGACTGTAGCCTGCCAGGCTCCTCTGTCCATGGGATTTCCCAGGCAAGAACACTGGAGTGGGTTGCCATTTCCTTCTCCAGGGAATCGAACATGGGTCTCCTGCATCGGCAGGCAGATTCTTAAATACACCTCAACAAATCTCTGTGACAGCAATCTGACCTCTGCCACCAAATGTTTATTCTTCCCATAAAGTTGCTATTAGCTTTGTTCAAATAAACAAAGAGCCTCATGAGAGTAGAGCCCCCTCACGGGATCCCAGTCCTACAGAATATTCAACTGTGCCCCAGCCCAAGCATGTCCCCCTGCAGGATCCCAGGGGAAGGGCACCCATGTTCCTGCTTCTGCATGGGCCTTTGAGCAGATGCCAGGGGGTGTTTGCTGGGCTTCACCTTTTATCGCATGATGATGCATACCATATTGCGTTATATGTCCCTTAACACCCCTCCACCTCCAGCAAAAATCTCCTCCTCATTCTATTTTCTCTGTCTCTGAATGAACTGTCATTCATCGAGCTGAAAGCCCAGAAGTAATTTTATACCTGTTCTCTCTCCCTTGATTGCATATATTCTTTCAATCCAAACTTCTAATCTAAACTAAATCTTGAATAGTCAACTCATCAAGATATTTAACATTTTCCCCTCCTCTATACTTCCATTATGTCTATCCAATTCAGATCATCATGAGCAAGCACAAGAGTTCCAGAAAAACATCTATTTCTGCTTTATTGACTATGCCAAAGCCTTTGACTGTGTGGATCACAATGAACTGTCGAAAATCCTTCAAGAGATGGGAACATCAGACCACCTGACCTGCTTCTTGAGAAATCTATAAGCAGGTCAGGAAGCAACAGTTAGAACTAAACATGGAACAACAGACTGGTTCCAAATTGGGAAAGGAGTGCATCAAAGCTGTATATTGTCACCCTGCTTATTTAACTTACATGCAGAGTACATCATGAGAAATGCTGGACTGGATGAAGCACAAGCTGGAATTAAGATTGCTGGGAGAAATATCAATAACCTCAGATATGCAGATGACACCACCCTTATGGCAGAAAGTGTAGAAGAACTAAAGAGCCTCTTGATGAAAGTGAAAGACTAAAGTGAAAAAGTTGGCTTAAAGCTCAACATTCAGAAAACTAAGATCATGACATTCAGTCCCATCACTTCATGGCAAATAGATGGGAAAACAGTGGAAACAGTGCCAGACTTTATTTGGGGGTGGGCTCCAAAATCACTGCAGATGGTGACTGTAGTTGAAATTAAAAGATACTTACTCCTTGAAAGAAAAGTTGTGACCAACCTAGACAGCATCTTAAAAAGCAGAGACATTACTTTGCCTACAAATGTCCATCTAGTCAAGGCTATGGTTTTTCCATTAGTCACGTATGGATGTGAGAGTTAGACTATAAAGAAAGCTGAGCACCAAAGAACTGATGCTTTTGAAATGTGGTGTTGGAGAAGACTCTTGAGAGTCCTTTGGACTGCAAGGAGATCCAACCAGTCCATCCTAAAGGAAATTAGTCTTGAATATTCACTGGAAGGACTGATGTTGAAGCAAAACTCCAATACACTGGCCACCTGATGCGAAGAGCGGACTCATTTGAAAAGACCCTGATGCTGGGAAAGATTGAAGGCAGGAGGGGAAGGGGACAACAAAGGATGAGATGGTTGGATGGCATCACCAACTCAGTGGGCATGAGTTTGAGTAAATTCCAAAAGTTGGTGATGGACAGGGAGGCCTGGCATGCTGCAGTCCATGGTGTCACAAAGAGTCAGACACGACTGAGTAAACCAAAGTGAACTGAATCCTAGCTCCCTGTTTTAACCTTGTTAAATCTGCTCTCCATATTAATACTAGAATAATTTTACTAAGGTTCATATTTTATGATATTTCACTGCTTAGAGACTTGTTATTGTTGACATAAGAAAGTCAGAAGTCCTTTATCAATACTTATAGAGTCCATTCTTACATGACATCTGTCCATCCATCTTGTTACTCCCCCAAAAGAACCCTGCATTTCAGCCACATTGACCTATTTGAAGTTTCCTAAGAACACTTTGTTTCAAATATCTATGCCCTTCTTTCATGTGCTGGAAATAGCCTTCTCCCTTCTTAATCCAAATCATACAGAAAATTCATTCTTCATTAATGTACGAAAGCTACTGTTGATGAGAACAGAGCTGAGAATTTGCAAACACATACTCCCTGCACACTTTTCTCACTACCTCACACATAAACACATACACCACAAACCCAAGAAGCTAGGCAAAGAAAGAAATTCTGGAGAAAATCTATCAAATCTTTGAACTGACTGATACCTGAATCTGCCTCTAAACATTTTAGCTATGTAAAACAAAATAAAACCCTCCTTTTATAAAATTTAAGATACACTGGACTTAATTTCTGTTGGTTGCAACATGAGTTCTGATTAATATAAGAAAACTTACAGAAGCAATTTGTATGCAGGGGTGTGGAAATAATAAATTGATTGTTAATCAGAAGTTGCATATAATTAAAAACTGAGAAAGGCTCATGAATCATACCTCTGCTGACATCACTCAATGACAGCAGAATATTACAAAAAATAAAAGCAGTATAATTGGGAGTATCATTAAGGGTAAATTTCTATCTCTTTGACTTCTATTGAGGTTGTCATTTAAAAAAAATTTAATAGAAACAAGTGATAAGATGTCCCCAGAGAATCTGAAAGATGCTAACAGAGTTAATTGATGCTTCAATTAGCCACTGGGTGCTGGCATTCCAAGCATGAGAGTCCAGTTTACATTGGGTAAACTGCAAAGATAAGCAAAGATAAAGATCTGTCACTGCCGTTCTTCCTATTCTGGAATGTCCAGTGGAATTTAATGACTGTTGACCTCATTCACAAAGCACAGCATTTCTCACTCAGCTGAGATATTATTAATCTCTTCATTAAATCCTAAGATAGGAATCATTTAGATCAATGCCAAGTGCTGAGCCCAAAGCAAACATGCTTCCTGAGGATCAAAGACAGCTGGGAGTGGTATTGTTAGAACTGAACACGATTAAGTCTGGCCATCGCTTTGGGGTCGTGTCCCACTCCGCTTGATGAAATCATAATTTCTAACAGTCCCCCTGCTCATAGATTTCAGTTCTTACAAAGAAATCAAGGTCGTTCCCAAGAGATTTCTGTAGACTATAGAATGGAAGTGAGGCAATCTCAACAAGTGAAGGTGTGACATATCTATCTCTGAGGCATCCCAGAGATATGAGAAATCTCATTATAAGAAATCTCAGTAGGAGTGAAAGGTTCAGGCTGCCACACCTCATGGGCCAAGACGTAAGAACCTACAGAATGAGGATGCTAACTCACCTGATATTATCATCAGTCGAATTCTTGGTCTGCTAGCCCTATCACTGTGCTTTGAAACACCTGCTGGGTCTTTTAGGACATTTCAAAATCCCCTGCATCACTTCAACTAAGCTATTCTACCACTCCTCAGTAATTCAGGTGACGCCGATAGAGGCATGATTTGTAGAGGGTTCAATACATGAGAGAAGAAAAATCAAAAGGAGAAGGTTAGAAACATACAGGGGCAATTCGCCAAGAGTCTTTGACTTCCGTCACCTTTGATGACCACACTCTCCCATCCCACTCCACTGCCTCACGATACTGAGAGTTTCGCTCACTGAGTGACCTCCAATACCCAATAGGCATCCACACCATATCATTTCCGTCTAAAGCCACATCTGTCTTACTCTGAGTCCTAAACCCTGAAAGCTCTCCTCACCTCTTTTCACCTGATGCCTTCTATTCACCTTTAGGACTCAGCTGAGATGTTATTCCTGAACCTCTGGGTTAAGCTAAGAATGTTTCCTCCATGATTCTACAAACCAATCAGTGGCAAGCTTTAGGAGCAAGAATCACCTGTTAAGGATGGCAACTCCCTCTGCACAAGGTGGTTAAAAATGCAAGTAAATATTTGCATGTCAGCAAAGTCCTCAGGTAATTCTTAAGCACAGTTTGACTCCTCTGATAAGATGTTCTGATAAAGACCCTCTGAGAAACAGGAGGGAGAAACACTGTGCATGTCTCTCTTAATAACCCCCATGTTATATTAGAATTATCTGGGCTTATGGTTCAGTTCAGTTTAGTCGCTCAGTCGTGTCCAACTCTTTGCGACCCCATGAATCACAGCACGCCAAGCCTCCCTGTCCAATCACCAGCTCCTGGAGTTCACTCAGACTCACCTCCATGGAGTCAGTGATGCCATTCAGCCATCTCATCCTCTGTCGTCCCCTTCTTCTCCTGGCCCCAATCCCTTCGAGCATCAGAGACTTTTCCAATGAGTCGACTCTTCGCATGAGGTGGCCAAAGTACTGGAATTTCAGCTTTAGCATCATTCCTTCCAAAGAAATCCCAGGGTTGATCTCCTTCAGAATGGACTGGTTGGATCTCCTTGCAGTCCAAGGGACTCTCGAGAGTCATCTCCAACACCACAGTTTAAAAGCATCAATTCTTCAGCACTCAGCCTTCTTTACAGTCCAACTGTCACATCCATACGACTACTGGAAATAAGATCACTCTTTGAATCTAGAGGTCATGTGTTCCTCTTTGTACCATTACCATCTGATTCTGGTCCAGCAGAGTCTTGGCATTCACCAAATGTTTGTTCTTCATAAGGACTGAATTCTATGTTGATCATCAGGACCAGATTCTCATTAACTAACATGATAATTAGCTTGTCTTTTATGCAAATAATATCTTTGACAGTAAAAACAACTCCAGTTCACTAACTCACTCTAAACTATAATATGCAAAATGCAAACTGATTACAGAGCATCTTCTATGTTCCGGGTCCTCTGATATGTGCTTTCTGTATACTTACTTGATTAATATTGGATGGCAATATTATTATCTCTATTTTAAGGCTGAGTAGTGAGGTCGTGGGCTTCCCAGGTGGCACTAGTGATAAAGAACTTCCAACGGCCAATGCAGGAGACCTAGGAGACACAGGTTCGATCCCTGGGTCAGGAAGATCCCCTGGAGGATTGCATGGCAGCCCACTCCAGTATTCTTGCCTGGAGAATCTTATGGAACAGAGGAGCCTGGTGGGCTACCGTCCATAAGGTCACAAAGAGTCAGACATGACTGAAGCAACTTATCATGCAAGCATGCACAATGAGGGCTTAGAGAGGTTAAGTTACTTCACCACCATCACAGAGCTATATACCACCCTCTGAATATTCACTGGAAGGACTGATACTGAAGCTGAAGCTCAGTACTTTGGCCACCTAATGCAAATAGCCAACATATTTGAAAAGACCCTGATGCTGGAAAAGTTTGAAAGCAGAAAGAGAAGAGGGCATCAGAGGATGAGATGGTTGGATGGCATCACCAATGCAATGGACATGAACTTGGGCAAACTCCAGGAGATGGTGGGAGACAGGCAGGCATGGCATGCTGCAGTCCATGGTATCACAAAGAGTGGGAAACAACTTAAGGACTGAATAACATATACCACCTTTATTGATTCCGAAAGCTGTACTCTTCAACACTATATATGCTGACCCCATTAAAATTTCATGAATTTCCTCATGGTATGAACTCTGTATGAAACACTGTAGAGAGAATCCAGTGCCTTTGTAATTATGAAAATAAAGCAGCACTCCTATTTACTCCCAATAGACTTACAGACTGACTCAAGCTAAAACCAAATAGACTTATCTCAAGCATAGGGAGTCCTTGGTACATACTTATGCTGAGAAATGCTGTGGTGTTCTCAGTTCAGGTAGCCAATTACTAAGGACAAGTGAGCCGAATGTAGCACCTAGGCCTTCACTCAATGCTTATCTATTTTTGTTTCTGGAAAATTGCAGTTAGCAAAGTAAATATTACCATACAGGGATCAAGACCAGTAGATTATGTTCACAAATAAAATAATGAATGAAAGCTGTATTTTTTAAGATCTTGCATGTTTTAGAATGTGTGGACCTCTACATTTTAACACTTACCTGATTATAAAATCCTTGTCTCAGTTTTCTTTTCTTCAGGACTTAGCTCCATTGTCTCTGGAAATATATGTTACTATTTAAAAAAAAAATCTGAGATCAACCTGATTTCCCGCCTTTATATGTGATATGCTTTTTCAGATGGGGATGCTCATATGATTGATTATCACTGAATTAAGGGAACTTCACTAGCATATGTCTTAGTACTTATCCTCTCAATATTTCCAGCAATATATAATGGAATTTTATGTGTAGATTCACTAATATTTCTTCCCCCTGGAATGATTTCTCTGTGTTTCCTGACCATTTGTTCTCCTTTTCCTTCAGGAAATAATTTTATGAATGTTCACACTCCTTAACCCGTAGTTGTCATCTTCTTTATAAACTTATTTATATCAGTGTTCTTTTCCATATTATTTTGTGTGATTTCTTCAAGCTTATATACAGCTTTCATGATTCTGCTTTGTCATGTTAACTAAATTTTTGTTTTATTTAGTTTTTGTCTCTATCATGCTTTGTTTCTTTTTCCTTTTCATATTTTTCTTGAGCTTTACTACCCTGTTTTACCATCTCTTCTTTTGCCTTAAAATCACTTCTTTGAACTATCCTTTCTAAAAGTTCTTTTTTGCTTATTGTGCCTGTAAGAGCTGCAAACTTTGGAGATTTAATATATGAGGGCTCCTTTGTTTTGATCTATTTACTTCATCTTTCTTTTGCTTATTTCTCTTTCACTTTTTAATTAACTGATTGATTGCAATGTTATGCATGGATCTCAGCAGATATATTTCTAGCTAATATTCACTTTTGAACTTATATTCACTTTGTTTAAAAATGGAGGGAAAATAATAGAGTGGAGTGACTATAGTGAGCTCTGAGTGTATAGCCTACATGTAGCTTACACAGGTAGATGTAAGCACTCTGATACGAAATTTAGAATTTTCTTTATCCTGGGTGAATTTCTCCCCTCAGTAGTCAATGTGGGTCTTAGTAATGCTCTCCTTTATTCTATTTTCCCTATGGATATTCCTGGATCAGAAGGTTAGGTAATTTACCACAATTTTGAAACTTAACATGTTTACAAAAACAAAGTAGATTACTTAATGGATGAAATGGGCCAAGTATAAGATAAGAAGGAGTGGTTTGGTCTGGGGCAAACTGCTCCATGTGTCCTGTCCTAAAGGAAAAACAGCTACTAGGTTTAACTATTTGCTATGAGGTTGTTATACAAGTCCACTGTGGTCAGAGTTTTCTTTTTACCTCCAAAATCTTGATAGTGTTTTTACCTCTATATTTTAAAAACACCATATATATCAAATAAAATATATCTTCAGGTTCTTCTGTTTGTGTTTTTTTTTCCCCCACTGAAATCACATGATTTTATTTTATAGTTGCTGCTGCTGCTGCTGCTAAGTCAATTCAGTCGTGTCCGACTCTGTGCGACCCCATAGACGGCAGCCCACCAGGCTCCCCCGTCCCTGGGATTCTCCAGGCAAGAGAACACTGGAGTGGTTGTTGAGGTAATATCAATTTATAACAATACATAAGGATCATGTGTACATCACTATAATTTAACTTTTGCATGCATTACACTGCGCTTACAACCAAAAGTCTAGTTTCCACTCATCACTATAGACTGACCCCCTGTACGTGTTGTCCCCCATCTCCATCTTCCTTTCTTGGTGGTATCAGTCTTTTCTCTTTATCTATGTGTTTATTTTTGTTTTGTTTATTATTTTGTTTTCTGCAGTCAACATATAAGTGAGATCATAATGTATTTGTCTTTCTCTGCCTGACTTATTCTACTCAGCATAATACCCTCAAAGTCTATCCATACTGTCACAAGTAGCAAGATTTTTATCTTTTTATGGCCAAGTAGTATTCTATTGTACATACATACCACATCTCTATCATTCATCTGTCGATGGGCACTTAGGTTGTTTCTATATCTTGGCTATGTAAATAATACTACACTTAATATGGAGGTGCATATACCTTTTGAATTAATATTTTCTTATTTTTCAGATAAATACCAGGTTTGAAGTAGCTGAATCATATCGATTTTTTGAGGAATCTCCATACTGTTTCCACAATGGCTGCGCCAATTTACATTTCCACCAACAGTACACAAGGGTTCTCTTTCTCCACATCCTCTTCAACACCTGTTGTTTCTTGTCTTTTTGATAATCGTCATTTCAATGGGTGAGAGGTGACATCTCATTCTGGTATTTATTTGTATTTCCCTGATAATTCAGTTCAGTTCAGTCACTCAGTTGTGTCCAACTCTTTGCGACCCCATGGACTGCAGCATGCCAGGCCTCCCTGTCCATCACCAGCTCCTGGGGTTTACCCAAACCCATGTCCATTGAGTCAGTGATGCCATCAACCATCTCATCCCCTGTCGTCCCTTTCTCCTCCCACCTTCAATCTTTCCCAGCATCAGGATCTTTTCAAATGAGTCAGCTCTTCGCATCAGGTGGCCAAAGTATTGGAGTTTCAGCTTCAACATCAGTCCTTCCAATGAACACTCAGGACTGATCTCCTTTAGGAGGGACTGGTTGGATCTCCTTGCAGTCCAAGAGATTCTCAAGAGGCTTCTCCAACACCACAGTTCAAAAGCATCAATTCTTCTGCACTCAGCTTTCTTTATAGTCCAAATCTCATATCCATATATGACTAATGGAAAAACCATAGGCTTGACTAGATGGACCTTTGTTAGCAAAGTAATGTCTCTGCTTTTTAATATGTTGTTTAGGTTGGTCAGAACTTTCTTGCAAAAGAGTAAGCATCCTTTATTTTCATGGCTGAAGTAACCATCTGCAGTGATTTTGGTGCTTCCCAAAAATAAAGTCTGCCACAGTTTCCCCATCTATTCACCATGAAGTGATGAGATTAGATGCCATGATCCTAGTTTTCTGAATATTTAACTTTAAGCCAACTTTTCACTCTCCACTTTCACTTTCATCTAGAGGCTCTTCAGTTCTTCTTCACTTTTTGCCATAAGGCAGGTGTCATCTGCATATCTGAGACTACTGATATTTCTCCTGGCAATCTTGATTCCAGCTTGTGTTTCTTCCAGTTCAGCATTTCTCATGATGTACTCTGCATATAAGTTAAATAAACAGAGTGACAATATACAGCCTTGACGTACTCCTTTTCCTGTTTGGAACCAGTCTGTTGTTCCATGTCCAGTTCTAACTTTTGCTTCCTGACCTTCATACAGATTTCTCAAGAGGCAGGTCAGGTGGTCTGGTATTTCCATCTCTTGCAGAATTTTTCACAGTTCATTGTGATCCACACAGTCAAAGGCTTTGGCATAGGCAATAAAGCAGAAATAGATATTTTTCTGGAACTCTCTTGCTTTTTCCATGATCCAGCAGATGTTGGCAATTTGATCTCTGGTTCCTCTGCCTTTTCTAAAACCAACTTCAACATATGGAAGTTCACAGTTCATATATTGTTGAAGCCTGACTTGGAGAATTTTGAGCATTACTTTGCTAACATGTGAGATGAGTGCAATTGTGCAGTAGTTTGAGTATTCTTTGGCATTGCCTTTCTTTGGGATTAGAATGAAAACTGACCTTTTCCAGCCCTGTGGCCTCTGCTGAGTTTTCTAAATTTGCTGACATATTGAGTGCAGCACTTTAACAGCATCATCTTTTAGGATTTGAAATAGCTCAACTGGAATTCCATCACCTCCACTAGCTTTGTTCATAGTGATGCTCAGTGATGTTAAAAAATCCTTTCATGTGCCTTTTAGATAGCTATATATCATCTTTGAGGAAATGTCTATTGAAATCCTCTGCACATTTTTCAGGTGGGTCATATGATTTTTTTGTTGTTGAGTTATATGAGTTTCTTTTAATGCATTTTGGATATTAACCCTTTATCAGATACATGATTTGCAAATATCTTCTCCCATTCGTTAGGTTGCCTTTTTGTTTGTTGATGGCTTCCTTTGCTGTGCAGGAGGCTTTTAGTTTGATATAGTCCCATATGCTTACTTTTGCTTTTGTGTCCCTTACCTAAGGACAACAATCCCAAAGGACACTAACTACTAAGAGTGCTGTCAAAGAGCATGCTGCCTGTGTTTTTTCCTGAAAGTTTTATGGCTTCAGAAGTTACATTCAAATCTTAAACCAATCTGACCAAATTTTTATATATATTTGTAAGATTGTTTCATTCTTTCTCATGTGGCTGTCCAGTTTTCTCAGTATCACTTATTGAATGGAATTTTTCCTCTTTATTGTATGTTCTTGGCTCCTTTGTTGTCGATTAGTTATACACATATGTGTGGGCTTATTTCTGAGCTCTCAATTCTGTTCTATTTTTCTGTGTGTCTGTTCTTCTGCCAATACCATGCTGCTTTGATTACTCTATCTTTGTAATATAATTTGAAAT
This sequence comes from Madoqua kirkii, assembly GCA_006408675.1. Lineage (NCBI taxonomy): Eukaryota > Metazoa > Chordata > Mammalia > Artiodactyla > Bovidae > Madoqua > Madoqua kirkii. The sequence goes on from SJYC01088144.1 coordinate 28,812, forward strand.
TAAGGAGTGTATTACCTCCAAATTTGTTCTTTTTTCTCAGAGTTGCTTTGACTATTTAGAGTCTTCTGTGACTCCATATAAATTTTAGGATTTTTTTTGTTCTTTTTTCTATAAAACATGTCACTGAGATTCTGATACTATTGTACTGAATGTGAAGATTGCTCTAGATTATATGAACAGTAAATAATAATTCTTCCACTCTATGACCATATACTCTCTTCTCATTTCTTTTTATCTTTTTCAATTTCTTTCAACAATGTCTTATAGATTTCTGTGTACAGGTCTTTTCCTTCCTTGGTTAAATTTATTTCTATGTATTTTATTCTTGCAATTGAGATCATAAATGAGAGTGTTTTGTTAATTTCTCTTTCTGCTAGTTAGTTGGTAGAATATAGAAACCCAGTGGATTTTTGCACATAGATTTTACACCTTGCAACTTTATTGTACTAGTTTACAAATTTCCAATGGTATTTTTTTAGTGGAGTCCTTATGGTTTTCTATATAAAATCATCTCATCTATAAATAGTGGCAGTTTTACTTCTTCGTTTCTAATAGTCTCAAAAAATGAAAAGAAGAAAGATTAAAATGTAACAAATTTTTTAGAAATCAATTTTATATTAGCCATGTTATTTGCTCATTTTACTTTTGTTCTTGGGAATATAATTTCTTTCATATTTTCAAACTGAAAACTAAAACAAAAGGCTTCACTAGGTAAAAAATGATAATGCTCATGAGCTTAAAGTGTGCTTGAGCTGGGAACTTGCTACTGATGACTTCAACAGATTCTCCTCTCTTTCAGGAGTCCAACTTTCAACAGACTCAGAAATTCCAGGAAAAAAATGTTTTTAAGTCATTTTATTGCCTGAATATCCTGTGAATATGGATGTAGCAAGACTGAAATTTTAGGACCTTTTTTTTTTTTTTTTAAGAAATTTTAGCATCATTACTTTTAAATAGCCTCTTTAAGGGGAAAAAAAAAAAAGACCTAGCAGCAAATCAAGCTATCTCTAAGAACTTATCTTGCCTCTAGAGAAAGAGTTTCTAGGCAGCTGGGCTGTAAATATTTGCTGAATGAATGAATGAATAAACAAAAGTATGATTTTAATTAATGTTGTCTCTGATACTGATGAGTGTCTCAGTGGTTTTGCTCTTTCAATAGCCACTTAGCCAGGAAAGGAGAGACAGAGAGGCAGCCCTTTGAGCTCTGCAGAGTGTAACTAGTTTCCTAAACTTGGCACTCAGACTGAGACTATGTCATTGTTGTGCTGTTGCCATAGTGAGCATGGGTCTGGCCACAATAGCTGAAGACTAATGTAAACATTTACCCCCATTTTTCTGGTTGAGTTTTTCCCTCTTAAAATCAAAACTATAGAAAAGCCATTCTTTTCTTATCATTCTGAATATACTTGTTTGCAGATTATTTGCTAAGAACAGACCTGCTATAATTCATGAGAGATTGTGTTAAATGTATACAAAAAGGAAGAGTTTAGAATTCATATCCTTTATAAAATTGTGTGTTTCATCTCTCTGTCCTTGAGCTTAACACAGTACTTCTTGTTTTAAGACCATCTCTTTAAAAAGTTGAGGCAAGTTGCATGGGAATTCTTCCATTGAACTTTATCCAGTAATGGCTTGAATTGAAATTTCATTCCTTAAGGTTTGATATCTTTCTATAATCTCACAGATCTATGAACTTGCCCTTAGTAGGACCAATACTAAAGTAAATACAAGAACTCTGCAATGCTATTTACTCTGGAAGTCAAATTCCCTCCAACTTCTTCCAAAGGATTTAGTTACGAAAGGCCCAAAAAGGATCCACTAACTTGTAGATCTACTGTCAAGACATTTTTCAACATTGTCTCAAAGAAAAGAACAATCATAAAACTGACATTGTTTTCCTCAGTCCCTGGTACTAATTTCCAACCTTTATAAAACATGCCTACATCCTTGTTTACAAATTATTTTCAATAATAGTGTTTACCTCATGTGCTGTCATTAGGGAGAAATAAGTTAATCTATGTAAAGTGATTAGAGATGTAATTTATTTTTATTATTTTATAATTATTAAATCAAAGTATGTTAATTATTTACATATTTCCTTGTTCTGTGGGGAAAAAATAGTTCATCATCGTTTCTATCCTCAACCTCCAATCCCAATCATGACCAAAATACTTTTCCCTGAAATACATATTATTTTACTGGATTGGAGTCAACTGTTTTTGAAAGGTTTAAACAAAAAAAGATAGGAAGAAAGAGGAGAAGGACTGAAATTTGAGAAGGATCACGTGTACTAACATTATATTGTAAGCTTACAGAGCACAGGGACTATATCATCCATTTATTTTATTACTCACAGCACCTAGAGCACTGCTTTGTGAAAGCAATTAATGAATGAGACAGGTAATATATAAATGAATGAGAGATTCCAAATGACCTTAAAGCATTATAAAATGTTTGTTCATAGAAGAGAAATGAGAGTAAAGAGAACTTGATGATAATTATTGATTAATTGAATTAATTTATTTAGGTTGCCTTTGTCTTCCAGAAGTTATAATGTCTATCAGAAACTGTTACATTCATATCTCAGACTCATCAAAATGAAATTAAAGAACAAGGGAGGCTAGAGTACATGAGAATCTGTTAAATTCTGTGATAGATTACCATTAAATTATTAAAAGTAGTCTTATACTTCTAAATCTTAAACTTCAGAATGCTTGAAATTAAACTATCATTGAACTAAAAAACAAAGCAAGTACTAACTTAATATTGATATATTTTAGCTTAGAATAAATTTTTCACATGAACATATTTATTTTTCACTTGCTGCCCATTGCCATTTTCATCCTCCAAACTTGTGCAAAGTAGAAGGAAATGAAGTACTCAGCTTGGAGGCACAAGTGTTATAGGGTGAAAAGGCCCCCCTTAGGGAATCGTCATCGATTGTACTCAGTGGTACTTAATTGAAAATAAATGCTTTTTTTTAAGAAACCTAACTTGAGAATGTCATAGGTGTTTGTTGATTTTAGAATAGAATGCAAATTTTGCATGAATAAAATTAAACTTTAATCCAAGTTCTTTTTCCATTTTCGATTTAGATCTCATTCCCAGAAACTCCCAGGCCCAGGTCCCCAGAGTCACTCTAAGCACTGCTGAAGAGCAGCATGTCTCAAGCTCTTTTGACAAGGACCCACTTAGCTAAGAGGAAAAAGAAAGAAAAAAAAAATGACCCACCATACTCCACTGATTCTACTAGGGAAAAAACTTTGCAATAGGAAGAATTGGAGAGGAACAAAAGAACAAAAGTAGCATTTCTGCAATTTACGCAGCATCAAAGCCACTGTGAAAAGTGCAATCTAGGCATAGTTCTACAACTAAACTAAACAATGCAATAATGGGAGCAATTTAAAATCATGGCTAATTTAACAATCCTAACATGATGAGATAAGAAAATCTCTTCTGAAAATTTGGGGACTTCCAATGGCCTGAGTATGTATTAGAAGTTCTTACCAATCATGACTTGCTAGTGAGGTTCCTTAGGAAAATATTAAATTTGGATCCTCTTAAATTTTAAAAGCATAGTAAATTTAAGAATCTCAAATATTCATAATCCTTAATAGTTCACTTAGAAGACCACTCATTACTAGATAATAGTTTTTGAACGTAAAAATAAATGTCTGTGGAATTCCCTAACTCTTTTTTACTCCTGAAAAATGAGAAACAGATATTCAAAACTGTTCTTGGGCATTAGGCTTTACCGTGAGAGCACCCCACAGTTCAGTGATTTAGTTGCAGATTATGTGCACTTTGGTGCCACCTGCTGGTATGAGGTGGTAACATTACAGAAGTTCACGGGCCGGTGCACAAATATTTATCTTGCATTGTTCTGTCTCAAACACTGTACTGGATTTAGGAGCTACAATGGTCAGCAAACAGACTACTGTACTGCTATCCGAGGATGCAAACATTCATCAAATAACCACAAGATAAGGGCCAAGAAAGGAAGACCCTAGTCTCAAAGGTCAGGGAGTGTTTAGGAAAATATTAAATTTGGATCCTCTTAAATTTTAAAAGCATAGTAAATTTAAGAATCTCAAATATTCATAATCCTTAATAGTTCACTTAGAAGACCACTCATTACTAGATAATAGTTTTTGAACGTAAAAATAAATGTCTGTGGAATTCCCTAACTCTTTTTTACTCCTGAAAAATGAGAAACAGATATTCAAAACTGTTCTTGGGCATTAGGCTTTACCGTGAGAGCACCCCACAGTTCAGTGATTTAGTTGCAGATTATGTGCACTTTGGTGCCACCTGCTGGTATGAGGTGGTAACATTACAGAAGTTCACGGGCCGGTGCACAAATATTTATCTTGCATTGTTCTGTCTCAAACACTGTACTGGATTTAGGAGCTACAATGGTCAGCAAACAGACTACTGTACTGCTATCCGAGGATGCAAACATTCATCAAATAACCACAAGATAAGGGCCAAGAAAGGAAGACCCTAGTCTCAAAGGTCAGGGAGTGTGAGGAAATATAGGAACCTAGAAAGCTGGAAGGAAGAGAGGATAGCAGTTGTAGATGAAACTGAAGGAAAAGATAATATCAGTAGCCATCCGTTCCCTAGCCAGAGTTTCCCACTTTGAATATGCTAGAAGTGACAGTAGAGGATTACAACAGCAGTTACAACGCCTATGGGAGATTTTTTAAATGTTGACAATGTTAACTTTTGAAAATTTCCTTAAAAACTTTTAGGGAGAGGCCGTTATTATCCCTTATTATCTGAGAGGACTGGGCTACTGAACATGCACACCCAGAGATGAGGAAAGCCAGGCTTACTGAAGATAGGGAACTTCTCGAGCTGGCCCAGCTGGTGAGTGTTAGGGCTGGGAATGGGTCCCCGGTAGTCTTGGCTCCAAAGTCCGTGCTCTTAACCCCTATACTGTGCTACATCTCAGGCCTTGGGTTGCTTGGCCTTTGTGGGATATCTTATCTTCACAACACTGGGCAGTCATTTAAAATGTTCTAAGGAAGGTGTGACATGATGAGACATGCTTTAAAGACAGCATCCATCCTGGCCACAATGTGGGGAAGAGGTGGATGTGCTAGGGACCAGGAGGACAATGATTGAACCCCATGAGGAAAGTACCTTCGTCCAGGTTTGGATAAGATAGTATCTGTGGGGAAGGAGAAAAGTAGACAGATGTGAAAGACACTTAGAAACTACATTAAACAGGACCTGGTGGTGTTTAGAGATACCAAGGGAACATTTCATGCAAAGATGGGCTCAATAAAGGACAGAAATGGTCTGGACCTAACAGAAGCAGAAGATATTAAGACAAGGTGGCAAGAATACATGGAAGAACTGTACAAAAAAGATCTTCATGACCCAGATAGTCATGATGATGTGATCACTCATCTAGAGCCAGATATCCTGTAATGTGAAGTCAAGTGGGCCTTAGAAAGCATCACTACGAACCAAGCTAGTGAAGGTGATGGAATTCCAGTGAAGCTGTTTCAAGTCCTGAAAGATGATGCTCTGAAAATGTTGCACTCAATATGCCAGCAAATTTGGAAAACTCAGCAGTGGCCACAGGACTGGAAAAAGTCAGTTTTCATTTCAATCCTAAAGAAAGGCAATGCCAAAGAATACTCAAACTGCTGCACAGTTGCACTCATCTCACATGCTACTAAGGTAATGCTCAAAATTCTCCAAGCCAGGCTTCAGCAATACGTGAACCGTGAACTCCCTGATGTTCAAGCTGGTTTTAGAAAAGGCAGAGGAGCCAGAGATCAAATTGCCAACATCCGCTGGATCATAGAAAAAGCAAGAGAGTTCCAGAAAAACATCTATTTCTGCTTTATTGACTATGCCAAAGCCTTTGACTGTGAATCACAATAAACTGTGGAAAATTCTTCAAGAGATGGGAATACCAGACCACCTGACCTGCCTCTTGAGAAATCTGTATGCAGGTCAGGAAGCAACAGTTAGAACAGGACATGGAACAACAGACTGGTTCCAAATAGGAAAAGGAGTAAGTCAAGGCTGTATATTGTCACCCTGCTTATTTAACTTATATGCAGAATACATCATGAGAAATGCTGGACTGGAAGAAACACAAGCTGGAATCAAGATTGCCAGGAGAAATATCAATAACCTCAGATATGCAGATGACACCATCCTTATGGCAGAAAGTGAAGAGGAGCTAAAGAGCCTCTTGATGAAAGTGAAAGACAAAAGTGAAAAAGTTGGCTTAAAGCTCAACATTCAGAAAACAAAGATCATGGCATCTGGTCCCATCACTTCATGGAAAATAGATGGGGAAACAGTGGAAACAGTGTCAGACTTTATTTTTGGGGGCTCCAAAATCACTGCAGATGGTGACTACAGCCATGAAATTAAAAGACGCTTACTCCTTGGAAGAAAAGTTATGACCAACGTAGATAGTATATTCAAAAGCAGAGACATTACTTTGCCAACTAAGGTCTGTCTAGTCAAGGCTATGGTTTTTCCTGTGGTCACGTACGGATGTGAGAGTTGGACTGTGAAGAAGGCTGAATGCCGAAGATTTAATGCTTTTGAACTGTGGTGTTGGAGAAGACTCTTGAGAGTCCCTTGGACTGCAAGGAGATCCAACCAGTCCATTCTGAAGGAGATCAACCCTGGGATTTCTTTGGAAGGAATGATGCTAAAGCTGAAACTCCAGTACTTTGGCCACCTCATGAGAAAAGTTGACTCACTGGAAAAGACTCTGATGCTAGGAGGGATTGGGGACAGGAGGAGAAGGGGAGGACAGAGGATGAGATGGCTGAATGGCATCACTGACTTGATGGACGTGAGTCTGAGTGAACTCCGGGAGATGGATAGGGAGGCCTGGCGTGCTGCGATTCATGGGGTCGCAAAGAGTTGGACACGACTGAGCAACTGAACTGAACTGAACTGAGTCAGAGCAAAGGAGCATTCAAAGATGGCTTCTGAGTTTCTGGATGTAGAACTGGATGCTCCTTCACAGAAACTGGGAACTGAAATAAGACCCCATTGTCAGTTGTTTCACTGCAACTCCCCCAACTTAATAACTTTTAGAAACTCAAAACAACATGGCTTTTCCTTGGAAGACAAGATACTATGGTTAACTAACACTACAAAATTTTTAATGAAAGGAAAGCATACTCAGCAAATAATCTCTACTTCTCTATATGCTAGAAATGGCAATAAAGCAGAAAGAAATTACTCAGAGAAGCGTGCAGCAGGGCCAGGCCAATACCATCACAAAGCTTCCTTGGATGGTATCACACTCTATCCTATGACATACTTCTCTTTCTTTTCAAGTGACTATGAAAGTCACTTGAAGGAATGAAAGGCCTTCAGTCTTGCCAGAGCGCAAATGTATAATGGGAAGAAGTAGGTGGATATATAACATATTGAATATAATTATTTCCAACAACAACAGGATGATGATTAAATAATCGCATATTCACACAGTGCAGTTAAAGATGATGTAAGAAAATATGTAATGAATGGAAAAGACAGATCAGTAAGTAAAGAAAGTATATGACAAAACAGGGTGTTCAGTTACAATTTCATTTAAAAGAAAGATATATACCCCTGGAAAAACACTAGAAGACATGTCCCAAGATGTCAGCATTGGTTATGTTAAGACAGAGGAATTACTGGTGATTTTTATTTTTTTACTTTTCCTTGCATGTATTCTGTATGTTGACCAGGCATCTGTTTTAATCAAAGAAACTGTAATTTTCTGAGAAACTACAAGAAAAAATATGCTGTTTAATGAATATAATTCTCTGTCCTCACTTGGCTCTGATCTGTTAATATTCAATTCAATTGTACTGAACAGCTGCCAAAGGACTCTATTATAGAGTTACAATGTTCTCATCCTCAAAGTCATTGAAATATTATCAATATTCATAGTGTAGCTAAATAAATTAACAAACTCAAGATTCAAGATTTCTTCTAATAACCAGGCACTGGGGCTGAAACAAACAGTTGAAATTTAAAAGAAATAAAAAGATAATTCTACATTTAAGATAACAAGATTGTACAAAAGGATGTGGCAGAAGCCTCATTTGTAAATATATATATATATAAGGATTTAAGTTAAACTCAGGTTCAATATATGCCAAAACTGTGAAAAAACACAGAATGTTGACTTGCAATGTTTTTAAGTATCCTTTCTGGATCAAAGAGGTAAGAGTAAAAAGTCTTTACAGTTCTCTGCACTATATTTTAAGGAGTGTGACAAACTAGAAAAGGACCTGGATTAATGGGAAGTTTAAATGAATGCCAAATGAAATTCTTAACTAAGGGGGCAAGTGTTGTAGAAGACATGATAAGTTTTTCAAATGCTGGAAAACTTGCAGTTTAAAAAAGATATGATTCCTTTGGTGCGAAGGACAGAAGAAAGGCAATGGATAGATGCTTCTGGGGGGTAGAGATTACAGTGAAATCTTCCTGAAAACAGTAGACTTCACAAACATAAGCTATTTCAGTGATGGTAATGGTGGCAGTGGCAGTTATTTTTGAGGTAAGTGTCCTGTATACAAGTCCGAACATGAAGAAGAAACCCCTATTTTTCTGCTCCTTATCATGGTGCATGGTGTCAACAATGCTCTTGCTAGTCCATATTCCCTGGCTTCCAAAGTCATATAGAGAATAAAGCAGGGAAAAGGAAGAAAACCTGATGGTATAAACTAGAGATAGTAAGGCAAAAGTCGAAATGTTGTTTGCTCAGTTGTGTCCGACTCTGTGACTCTAGCCCACCAGGCTCCTCTGTCCATGGGATTTCCTAGGCAACAATACTGGAGTGGGTTGCCATTCCTTTCTCCAGGGGATCTTCCTGACCCAGGGATCGAACCCAGGTCTTCTGCAGTGCAGGTGGATTCTTGACCTCCTGAGCCACAAGGGAAGCCCCTATAGAGAAAGGCAAACATGAACAGGGAAAAAGAAAGAGGAAGAAAAGAAGAAATCCTTTCTTTTTGCTTTCCATTATTTAATCTCTTCTGTGCCTTCTTTAAACCATATCCTGATTAATATTTTTCAACTATCATTGTCTCCTTCTTCTGAAAGAATGGATACAGTATGGTTCAGTGAGTTCTAGAACACTTGGGAATTTAAGCAGGGAACTTAGGAACCTCCACAACCACAAGGTTTGCATAGAAATCAACATCCCAAGAGACTGTACAATGTAAAAACTAAGTAGAGTTTAGAAATACTGATGGAATATGAATTGATAATGAGTCATTAAAGGGAGCTGGGGACACGTCCTGTTAAGATGATGTCACTGAGTCCACACTTCTCTGCCGTGTAAAAAGGCCCTGGGTTCTTTTCCAAGCATTAAAAATCATACCTGAATGACTGGGGGTCCAGTGTTGAACTTCCAGTGTTCCCTACTGTCTCCTTTCTGAACATATACCTTAAGAAAACATTCTTTCTGAGTAGACTAAGCCTGACTTTGTTCAAGTGAGCTAGACTCACCTTTCTTGGTAAACAGAAAGGTTTTAGCTTTGGTTTGTTAATTTAAGCATAATTAAAGATAATGAGCAGATAAAGTTAGGAGCTGAAATGAGAGATAAAAAGGAAGGAGACTGTTGCTTCGTAGGCACAATGTGCCTTTGCTAGTTTTAAGAGATAGAAATAATTGTTGACTCCTGAGAAGAAGCAAATGATCAGTTGATCAGCATATAACTGCTTCTTGATAAACATTAGATGACATGTCAAATACTAGATTAAGTTACAAAGATGTTTTTACCTTGGGTCAATCTGATGGTTTTGGAAGAAAGAGGAGGAGTTGCATTTTACAATTCTCATTCGGAAACATCATTTCTGTATTATCTTGTGTTTGGAAGATGAAACAAGTCTATACAAAATATTTACTTGTCTAAATTATAATTTTTGGTAGCTATAAATGGATACAATGGCCTATTATCATTCCCCATGGCCGTGGCCCATGTCAGCTATGACTTGCATAAAATTGTTAAGCTACTATATACTATGGACCTCCTGAGGCTGTTTTTCTTTCTGTCAAAGAGAAAAAAGTAATTGTTTCAGAAAGGAAAAACATAAAGAAAATTAAAGATGCATGTGTGCTAATTCACTTCAGTCGTATCCGACTCTGTGCAACCCCATGGACTGTAGCCCACCAGGCTCCTCTGTCCAAGGGATTCTCCAGGCAAGAATACTGGAGTGGGTTGCCATGCCCTCTTCCAGCAGACCTTTCGTCCCAGGGATCAAATCTGCATGAACCCTGCATTGGCAGATGGTTTCTTTACCACCTGGGAAGCCCAAATTCGAGATGCCTCTGGCCCATGGGGTCGCAAAGAGTCAGATACAATTGAGTGACTAACACACACACACACACACACACACACACACACACACACATTGGTCTAATATACTGTTAACTTGAAGAGTGAGAAGGAGTATAAATCTTCACAGTTACAAAAATGCTTGCAAGTGTCATCATGTAATGTACTTTCAGAGTTGGTACTATTCTCCATGACTTACTTGTGGGTCTGTAACATGTGTCGAAGTATCTTCCCACTACATTTTTTTTATATCTTCCTTTAGGTAGTAAAGAAGGCAAAAAAGAGTTGCTTTCCAAACCTTGGAGAACACATTGCTCTTCAAAAAGATAAAACTGTAGGACAGAGGAGAGAAAGTGAAAGTAGCTCAGTCGTGTCCTACTCTTTTTTCAGGCCACAGTACTGGAGTGGTTAGCCTTTCCCTTCTCCAAGAGATCTTCCCAACACAGAGATCGGATCGAACCTAGGTCTCCCACACTGCAGGCAGATTCTTTGTCAGCTGATCCACAAGGGAAGCCGAAGAACACTGGAGTGGGTAGCCGATCCCTTCTCCAGCAGATCTTCCTGACCCAGGAACCAAACTGGAGTCTCCTGCATTGCAGGCAGATTCCTACCTGCAATGGTAAAGGTAAGAATTCTTTTCCAACTGAGCTATCAGGGAAGCCCAAGAGAGGTATACAATTATTTGAAGACTCTCAGGTTATCAAAACTGACTGTTTCACTGCTCGATGTATTAACAGAACAAAGGAATGGATGTGCCTGTCAGAGAGAAAGTAACATATCGGGCTAGCCAAAATGTTCGTTCTGGTTTTTCCACACCATCTTATGGAAAAATCCAAACAAACTTTTTGGCCAATCCAATACCAGAGGATTCAATGCAGGAAATTAAAATTATACTCATGGAGCCCTCTCCCCAACCATGAAATCCTCTCTCCCAAGAGCACTACAGAACTGTCTGGGCCTCAGTCAAGAGGATAAGAAATGGCAAAATTGCCATGGAAACTCTTTTATTCAAGAGCGTATCAGGATAGCTATGCAGGAATGAAAAAGTTGCCACCATTGCTACTGGTTCTCAAAGCAGGAGACTGGATGCTGGAACAGTGTCTAATTAGCAGAAAAAAGCTAAAAGAATCAGAAAATAAAAATGGCCCCAGCCTCCCAACTCTCTCAAATATTGTACAGATATATCTCACTGGAGAAACCTACATCACCCCCGAGAACCCTAGTCAGACAGGGGAACAGGAATGGTAAGTTTCACCTCTCTAAACTTTGCAGTGCAGGAATGCCCAGCACAGGCGATAGGGATGGATGTTGAAAGCCAATCCACTCTATCTGCCATGGGTACCAAGTGCTTTCTCAGGAACTAGTGGTACTTACAGTCTGATAATAAAGATGGATGCAAGAAATTCGCTTAATCAAAGAACTTTCTCTGAATCCCATGATACCAGACAACTGTCTGATCACAACTCTACTTCCTGCATACACATAAAATGGGAGGAAACACCCTGACCAGAGGATTTTGGTCTTCCTGGGACTTGCATTAATTGCCTTATTTTCTCAGTGCTAAGATGCTAATTATAGCATGTGTGTGCTTAGTTGCTCAGTCTTGTCCAGCTCTCTGCAGTCCCATGGACTTTAACCTGCCAGGCTCCTCTGTTAACGGTACTTCTCCAGACTAGAATAGTGGAGTGGGTTGCCATTCCCTCCTCCAGGAGATGTTCCCAACCCAGGGATTGAACCCAGGTTTCCCGCATTGCAGGCAGATCTTTACCACCTAAGCCACCAGGGAAGCCTGATTATAGGATATGCCACTTATATTAAAGAACCTTAAAGAAAATATAAGAATAAATTTGCATCTTGATTTTGCAACTTGTTCTGTAAGGTTAACTATTCTGAGAACCAACTCTTCTGTCGCATACATACAATCTGGTTGCTAGATAGACATACCAAAGGCCCAACTCTGGACTGTGGTACTTTGATCAGAACAGTGGTATCCTGTGCAGTCCCCTTGGTGACCGGCTCATCTTGAGTGAATATCAGTGTCTAGACTTTTGTTCACGTCACCTGGTCCATTCAAAGCCATTAACACTTTTACGCTGATGTCCATTTATTCAATGAAGTTCTATGAGGGCAAAAAAGCAGGCCAAATTCTGATCCTCCCTACCCTGCATAAACAGAAATAACACAACCTCAGGGAGAGAGGTTTCTGTGCCAGTGTTACAGCACTGTTCTTATCTTTATCACTTTACTGTATCATAGTTGTCTCAACTAATGATTATCATTGTTACATGAAGGGCCATTAAAAAAAAAAAGCTGATACAAATAAGGTAGGTAATCAGAACTTCATCAGAATGTAGGACAACTACCACCATCACCATCTTTAGCTAATAAGTCAAGAAGCCAGCAAGTTGCAAAAGGCCATAAAAATACAAAATATCAAGTCAACTCACAGACTTAACACTCTAGGAAATATAATACAAGTGGTTCCACAACTATTATATGTACATGCTTACATATTCTCTTATCTAAATAAGTGGAAATTTGGGGGTTCAGATCCCAACTTTGCTACTGCTGATTCTTATGACTTTTGGCAAGTCACTAATGTCAATGAATCTGGTTCTCTCTCCACTGTAAAACAGAAATAAGAATATCTATCTCAAAAAGTAACTATATAGATGAAAATGAATTAGTATAGATAGGATGCTTAGCACAGAGCTTGGCAATAAGATAGGCTTAATATAGAGTTGTGGTTACTGTTTAGTAGCTAAGTCATGTCTGACTCTTTTGGACCCTGTGGACTGTAGCCTGCCAAGCTTCTCTGCCCATGGGATTTCCTGGGCAAGAATACTGGAGTGGATTGTTATTTCCTTCTCCAGGGGATCTCCCCAACCTAGGGACTGAACCTATGTCTTCTGTACTGGCAGGTGGATTCTTCACCACTGAGCCACCAGGGAAGCCCTTATATAGAGAAGGTATTGTTATAATTATTATTAAGCACATAATTGTTTGAGCAGGAAGCTGACACATAGTGTAAGCATGAGTAAATGATGGACTGTCATTCAATGAAAGACAATATGATGTAGCCGCAGCGGAAGACTTCTTGAGAGGAGTCTAGTCTGGCCATGTTTGTGAATTTAATAAAGAATTCATGTAAGTGGCCTGATATAGTTGTGCATGTGGGTACGAGGTTTTCCAGGCATGCAGGAAAGATGTGGAGCATCAAACAAGTTTTGTTAGGGACCTTCACAATGAACTACCTCCTGCATCACAAATGATTATAACATCTTCCATGAGTCAGCTCTCAGAAAGGCCAGGGTTGTCCTGGTCCTATTTAAACCTGTCTAGCAGAAACCTGGGACTTTCCACTGGCATTTGCATTTGGTTTATAATCTCAAAGCAGGTTTACATACAAATACCACTTGAAGAATTTATCTCAGTCTTATTTGCATATCTTAACTGTTCCCCCACCACCGCCTCCAATTCTGACACGAATTGGAAGACTGGCATTCTTGTAGGCATTATTTTTCAAAGACAAATTCATAACAGGGTAGACAAATTCATAAGAGGGTTTACTAATTCCTGCAAGTGAGACAGGATAAAAAAAGAAGAAAGAGAAAAAGATACGCTTGGCTGAAGGAAAACTGAAAAATAGTCAAGCTCAGGGGTTAACAGAGATTTGGATGGAAGACAGGGCTTCCCTGGTGCTCAGACAGGAAAGAATCTGCCTGCAATGCAGAAGACCTGGGTTCAGTCTCTGGGTCAGGAAGATCCCCTGGAGAAGTGAATGGCTACACATTCCAGTATTCTTGCTGTAGAATTCCATGGACTGATGAGCCATGGGCTACATGTAGATCAAGGGTTCAAAAAGAGTCAACTGAGCAACTACCACTTTCACTTGGATGGAAGACAGGACCAGTCTCTTAAGTTCATCTAGTCACCCTATGTCCTCTGTAGTGTGCTGATTGGTACCTACACCTTGGCCAACTTCAGAAGGGGAAAGTACAGAGCTGACCTTGAGCAGAAAAGTCATCACTTCTCTGATGAATCAGATCTAGGAAGCATTATGGCCTTCTAGCCTGTGAGGACATTTCCATGTCTCTTCCTTCCTGCTCAAAGCTATTGGGCATGATTCTAATTCCACAGTCTTAGCTTGGATTCTCACCTGATTGGCAGTTTTATGTGCCTAGTACCTGCAAAGGTCTCTAGCTGGCAGTTCTGTCAATAACTCAACCTAACAAGAATGAAACCAAACCAAGCCTCTAACACTACTAGTCTGCCTGTACCAAAAATAAATTTTCATTTTTTCATTCTCCTGACTTTATCATTTCTGTCTTAAGCCCCACCATTCCTTCAGTCACACAGACTGATACTCTCCCAGTCATCTAGGACTTTCCTACTCCTTGCCACATACAGTGAATCAGTGTTCTCTGAATCTTCTTCTTGACATAGATGTTGGTTGTCTATTAAATCCTTAACACGTGATCCACAAGGGAAACCCAAGAACACTGGAGTGGGTAGCCTATCCCTTCTCCAGCAGATCTTCCTGACCCAGGAATCGAACTGGGGTTTCCTGCATCGCAGGCAGATTCTTTAGCAACTGAGCTATCAGGGAAGCCCCTATTAAATCCACCTTTACCTATTTCCTTTGATGCCACTTTAGGTTAAGCTCTCAAAATACTTACCTGGACTTTTATAATTGAATCATAATGTGCTCCCCTTTTTCCTAAATCTCCATGATCCAACCCATCCTCATTCCACTTTCAGCTTGACCTTCAGATAATATAAAATCCTGATTATACTTTAAAAAGTTTGCGTGACTTGTACTATTGCATCACTGACCTGATGGACATGAGTTTGAGCAAGCTCTGGGAGTTGGTGATGGACAGGGAAGCCTGGCATGCTGCAGTCCATGGGGTCACAAAGAGTCGGACACCACTGAGACTCTGAACCGAACTACTGCCTATCAATAAATGACAAACAACCCAGCCATCAAGACCCTCAATTATCCAGTCCTTTTAGATCCCCTGGATAAGGGAAAGGCTACCCACTCCAGTATTCTGGCCTAGAGAATTCCATGGACTCTTCCCTGGTGGCTCAGCGGTTAAAGCATCTGCCTGGAATGAGGGAGAATTGGGTTTGATCCCTGGGTTGGGAAGATCCCCTGGAGAAGGAAATGGCAACCCTCTCCAGTGCTCTTGCCTGGAAAATTCCATGGACTGAGGAGCCTGGTAGGCTACAGTCCATGGGGTTGCAAAGAGTCGGACACAGCTGAGCGACTAGATAGCTAGATAGGATAGATAGGATAGACAATTGGGTCACAAAGAGTCAGACACAACTGAGTGACTCTCTCACTTTCACTTTACTTACTGGATGTTTATCTTCCATGGCTCCTATATCCCAATCTAAATTCCATCCAGACTGAACTGGAAACACTCATCATCTCAGTCTCTCCTTGATGTGTCTGCATCAGGGCATTATACTGGCATCTAGAATTTTGCTAATAAATTGTCTGATCTCCCACAGTGGGAACTTCCTTGATCTTCATCGGCTGCTTCCTTTCCTTGTCTTACTCTCCTCTCTCCTCTGCTGTCATTTCTTTCACCTCCTTTGGTAGGTTGTATTAATGATCCCAAATCTTTACCCCTCCTTTACCCATAGTCGTTGCCATATCATCTTGATAGTCCTTTCACTAAAGAGGCAGAATACATTTTTCCACCTTCTTAATCTAGACTAGACTTATTACAACCATGAGAATGTACCTCACAGGCCTTCAACCACACAAAGCAAAATTGACCACTGGCCCTAGCCCCCAGCTTCTATCTCTAAATTTCACTGGCGCATTCATACTGAGGAAATGCTTCATAGGCACTGCTCCTAGCCAATGATTGGCCTTACTCTCAGGAGACACAGGATTCTTGTGTCTGATGGCCATTTTTGGCTTGAGGCTTTCCCAATAACTTTGCCAAAGCATTTTTAGAATGCAGGACAGTCTAGGACACTTCCACCCACTTCCCTTCCTTCCCTCTCTCGTTCAGCAAGATCAGACCTGCATCACTGTCCATGGCTATCCAGTGTTTCCAGTTCCTTTCCCTCATTCTTTCTCACAGTTGTTTCCTGTAACAAAATCCTTTAATCTCATCTTGGCAATCTTGGCATTTGCTTTCTGAAACTGCTTTGTGACTTTACTGGGAGATTAGCAAACATGACCAAGGGCAAGGCTTTAAAACATACTTGTATTTTTCTCTGTGTTCTTGCCCTATGTCATCTTCACGAGAAGGACACATCCTGCTCCTGTTCTGAGGAAGAGAATGAGAGGCTCATGGAGCTGGATGAAGTCACCCCAGTCTTTCCATCTGAGGTCTTTCCAGGTCAATGGGTAGCCAGTTAGACTCCCAGGCAGATGAGCAAGTTCATCCAAGATCAACTATTCAGTTCAGTTCAGTTCAGTCCAGTCACTCAATTGTGTCCGACTCTTTGTAGCCCCTTGGACTGTAGTACACCAGGCTTCTCTGTCCATCATCAACTCCTGGAGCCTACTCAAACTCATGTCCATTGTGTCGATGATGCCATTCAACCATCTCATACTCTATTCTCCAATTCCCCTCCTGCCTTCAGTCTTTCCTAGCATCAGGGTCTTTTCCAAAGAGTCAGTTATTCCCATCAGGTGGCCAAAGTATTGGAGTTCAGCTTGAACATCAGTCCTTCCAATGAATATTCAGTGCTGATTTCCTTTAGGATTGACTGGTTAGATCTCCTTGCAATCCAAGGGACTCTAAAGAGTCTTCTCCAACACCAAGATCAACTGAGCCTGACTCAAGTCAGCTCAGTGCTGCAGACACTTAAGTTAAATGTCTGCTTATTGCTTTAGTGCAACACACAGAAATAGTTGCTTGCACTCAGAATTATTCTGTCAGTAGTAAAGTGATAAGCTTCTCAAACAAGCCCCTTGCTCTCAAATCTGTTTTGGCAGAAACAAGGACAATGTGTAAATACATTTTGTATTAAGTTACGAGACATGTCCTCAGTGGTTTAGAGTTTGAAATTTATCTTCAATTTTCAAGAACACTAGGCTAAGGAATAGAATCTGGCACTTACATGGTACCAAAGACAAAGAGAGCTGGTATAGAGATACAACACAGAATCTTTTGTCCCTTACCTGTGTCTTAGATGTTGAAGGAAGGCATTTCTGGTTAGAAAGTCAGCCTGTGCTCTCTTCAGGGCTGAACTGAGGGACTTTGCACAAGGAAGTTCTGGAACAACTAACACATGCTCAAAGGAACTGTTCTTTCTGGATCAAACTATCTTCCAGTTATAACTGGACAGGTTTCTGTTAATTGGAAGGAAGGAACATCTGGCCAAAAAGGTTCTGTTAACAAAATTAAGGAAGAGGAATCTTTCTACAGAGACCTTCTGCCTTCCTAAAAGTGTAAGAACAAATAAAGCACAAGGAAACCAGGCCAGCTGAGACTGTCAGAATGGCTGAAATGGTTTGGAAGAAATCTCTTCTGAACCCTTTTTTCAAGAGTCACCACAGTTAACAGCTTTCCTAAGAATGTGCAGCTAGAACCAGAGAGTCCATCATTGTACATCTTTAAATGAGGACAGATACCCATGTCATGTTGATAGCGTCAGTCCCCGGCAGAGTGCCTGGCACATGATGGATACTTTATACATATTTGAACATGTGAATAAATATTGTATGATTACTTTCAAGATTCAACAATGTTTTCAAGAAAAAAATTTTCTCATTAAAAAATGAATTTTGCTATCTTTGAAAGTCTAGGTTATTATAATAATCCTGACTTGGCCACTTATGAAGAGAATTGCTTAATCTTTCTGTGACTCAATTTCCTCTTATAAAAGTTGGAGATAATAATCACACTAATTCACGGAATTGCTATTGGATAAATTACAATTCAAGCTCAAGCATGCATGCTCAGTCGTCTGATTCCTTATGACCTTATGGACTATAGCCCGCCAGGCTCCTCTGTCTGTGGGATTTTCCTGCCAAGAATACTGGAGTGTGTTGCCATTACCTCCTCCAAGGGGTCTTCCCAACTCAGGAATCAAACTCACATCTCCAGCGTTACAAGCAGATTTGTGGGGGGGGGGGGTTTGTTCGTTTTTTACTACTGAGCTTCTGGGGAAGCCCTAGTGTCAAATGCTTAGAACAGTGCTTGGCATCTGTTACATGTGTTATTTATGTGATCTAGATGAAACAGTAATAATAGTCCTAACACTAGTAGAAGTAGTAAGTAGTGTGAAAATCAATCTACACTATCCAATGATATGTCACATAAAACTCAATTAAAATGTGAGTATTAGAGGACAATAGCAACAATTTCAGCAGACTTTCCCATGTTTAAGTAAAAAGTAGGTTAGATAGCATCACTGACTCAATGGACATGAATCTGAGCAAACTCCAGGAGACAGTGGAAGACAGAGAAGCCTGCTGTGCTTCAGTCCTTGCAGTTGCAAGGGGTCAGACATGACTTAGCGACTGAACAACAACAAAGGTCTTAGTTATCAACCCATAACCCATATCTCAGAATATTTTACCGGAACTTGTTTCTAGCAATATAGCTAAGTAAACAACTGCAAGTACTGGGGATTTGGGTCCCTTGAAAAATAGTAAAATATCAGACTTTTTTTTGAAAATTTCCAAGTTATGATATCTTTTATGTCTCCACTTTCTCCTAAAATGTTTTTTACTCTTCTCCCCAAACCTAAGTTCAGAGTCACTAGCCAGACTCACCAAGGAGAGCTGTCAGTCACTGGGTATATTTGCCTTGTACTCAGAAGAACCTCTCCATGCCGAGGTGGGTGGTTTCCTGTCTGTGTTTGGTTTGAATCTGTTCCAGGCTTGTGGTTTTTGGCCAAGCTCATACTTTGTGTTATCATCCTACTGAATATTTAACGATAGTGTTGATTTTGCAATTGAGCATATGACTCCTGCACTAGAGAAACTTATGGGAATCCATCATGTCCTAATTTACATGTTCTTTTCACACTTACACCTTGCAAGCTCCATCAAGCTTAATCTTCAAAACTTTTCCTTTATTTCAAGATGAGAAACACATTTTGAATAATGAAATAATAAAATAAAAAAATAAGAAATTTAATTAAGCTAAAGCAAGTAGGAATAAATTCCTCTTTTAGAAAATAAAAATTATTTTTGCTTTATCAAGATAGAGAGCAAGGCAGTAATGAGATAATGTGGATTTGTCATGTGACCTGAGCTGACACAGAACAGGAAGTCATGAGTGCAAAATTATTTGAGAGGCACAGAAGCAATCCTTTTTCTTCTTTTGCCTCCTTCCCTAGTAAAAAGGATGTCTTGCTCAACAGTTTCTTTCTTTTGCCAGAAATTTTACTATTGTGGACATATTCCTTCAGTTTATCATTCTATTCTCTACTAAAAGACCTCTGGAAAGAACTCATATAACTCAACATTAAAAAATAAAAGCAATCTGATCAAAAAATGGGCAAAAGACCTGAATAAACATTTTTCCAAAGAGAAAATGCAGATAGCCAACAGGCATGAAAAGATACTCAACCCCACTAATCATCAAGGGAATGCAAATCAAAACCATGAGATATCACCTTATACTTGTCAGAATGTCTGTCATCATAAAGAACCTAGAGCCTGTTATACAGTGTGAAGTAAGTCAGGGAAAAATAATCATATATTAACATATCATTTATTAATGCATGTATATCAAATCTAGGAAAATGGTTCAGTTCAGTTCAGTTCAGTCGCTCAGTTGTGTCCGACTCTTTGCAATCCCATGAATTGCATCGCAGCACACCAGGCCTCCCTGTCCATCACCATCTCCCGGAATTCACTCAAACTCAAGTCCATCGAGTCGGTAATGCCATCCAGCCATCTCATCCTCGGTCGTCCCCTGCTCCTCCTGCCCCCAATCCCTCCCAGCATCAAAGTCTTTTCCAGTGAGTCAACTCTTCACATGAGGTGGCCAAAGTACTGGAGTTTCAGCTTCAGCATCGGTCCTTCCAAGGAACACTCAGGGCTGATCTCCTTTAGCATGGACTGGTTGGATGATGAACCAGTTTTCAGGGCAAGAATAGAAACACAGACACAGAGAACAGACTTATGGACACTGCTGAGGAAGAAGGAGATGGTGGGGCGAATTGAGAGAGTAGTAGTAAAACTTATACATTACCATATGGAGAGAGAGAGCCAGCGAGAAGTTGCTGCATGACCCACAGAGCTCAACCTGGTGCTCTGTGACAGCCTAGAGGGATGGGACGGGATCGGGGGAAGCGGCAGAGGATATATGTACACCGACGGCTGATTCACGTTGTTGTACAACAGAAGTCAACACAACACTGTAAAGCAACTACCCTCCAATTAAAAATGAATCTAAAAGAAAGAACACAGTAATAAATGTTCGTGAGCCTGTGAAGAGAAGGAAACTCTCATTTACTGTTAGTGAGAATGTAAATTGTTGCGGCCACTATGGAAACAGTATGGAGATTTCTCAAAAAAGCTAAAAATAGAACTGTTATATGACCCAGCAATTCCACGCATCCCATATTGGCACTATTTACATTAGCTAAGATATGGAAGCAACCTAAGTGTCCATTAACATATGAATGGATAAAGGAGATGTGGCCCACACATACAATTGAGTATTACTCAGCCATAGAAAAGAATGGAATATTGCCATTTGTGTGGGTGGACTTGGAGGGTATTATGCTACAGGAGATGTCAGATAGAGATGGGCAAAGACTATATGATACCACTTCCATATGGAATCTTAAAAAAAAATACAATAAACTAGTAAATATAATGAAAAAGAAACAGACCTGCTGATACAGAGGACAAATCAGTTGTTACCAGTGAAGAGAGGGAAGGAAGTGAGGCAGTATAAGGGAAAGGGATTAACAGGCACAAATATTTAGGTATAAAATAAGTTATTAGGATAAATTGCACAACAAAGCAAATATGGGCAATATTTTATAATAGCTATAAATGGGTTATGACCTTTAAAAACTGTGAATCACTATGGTGTACATACACCTGTTAACTTTTTAGTAAAGGAATTCAGTCCTGAATATTCATTGGAAGAACTGATTCTGAAGCTGAAACTTCAATACTTTGACCACCTGATGCGAAGAACTGACTCTTTGGAAAAGACCTTGATGCTGGGAAAGATTGAGGGCAGGAGGGGAAGGGGACGATAGAGGATGAGACGGTTGGATGGCATCACCAACTCGATGGACATGAGTTTCAGCAAGCTCTGGGAGATGGTGATGGACTGGGAAGCCTGGTGTGCTTCAGCCCATGGGGTCACAGGTACTCAGACAAGACTGAATGACTGAACTGAACTGACTATACATCAACTGTACTTTAAATAAAGAGAGAGAATATGTTAGGCTATTATACATCACTGACACCTTACCATCAACGTCTTTCTCATAAATCTCCCTGTCCCTCTCTCTCCCTCTTTCTCTTAATATTGGCAGCTAGATCAAAGGACCATTTAATGAAAATGGTGAAAGTGTGATATCTCATAAAATAATTTCATTCACTCCTCAAGAATATATTGCAAACTCATTTCTTAAAGATACTTCAGTAGACCCTAAAAGTGCAGAATCTAATAAGACATACATGCTCAAAATTTCTAACCATGTCTGAGGAGAAAGCCACACATATAATAAAATCATTTTGACCTTTAGCCCTCAGAATTCCTCTGCATTACATTTCTGTACCACTGTAAACTCCTTCAAAGAGCTGAAACCCCTGGGTGAAGCAACATTATTCTAACTTCACCCACAGGCTCTGCCGTGGTAGCATCAACTTGGTTTGAACCTTGACTTCATGAATCTTATTCAAGAGTATCAAACAATGAACAGCTTCTATTCTCCTTGAATTTGTCCATTTGTCAGAAGGAATCCTGGGTTCTCAGGGGCACATAAATCTACTCAGCAAGTAAGCAGGCATTGATGTTACTGACGAAGCTGTGTAGGTGAGACAGGAGGTGTGTGACCCAGAGCGAGACATTCTAAATAGGAGCACCTTTACTCTCTCTAGGATTTTTCTAGTTCAGTGTCTTGTCCCTTTAAGGACTTTATGCCTTAACTGTACAGAATTCATTTCTAGATTATGTGGAAAATAATGATCATTTTTATCAAGATTTCGAACTCTCTGAAGCAGTACTGAAAGAGTGACACAAGCTTCCAAGGACCTATCTATAGTTAGTCCAGTTGATTAGCTGAAATATTATTTATCTGACCATCTTGCATAGGAAACTTTCCCAAGGAACTAAACAAAGATATTACTGTCTACAAAAGGACTTAGCTACTTAAACACTTCAAATTGCTGTACTTGCTATAAACTCAGAGAATATCAATGAAGTTGATTTTAGAAAGTTAATCTCTGGAAGGGAAAAATAGTAAAAATTTAGAACTATCACTTTGCCCCCGGTTTGGTAGTTCTCAGGTCAGTAGGGTTGACAGAAGGACCACACACACACACACACACACACACACACACACACAGTAAATGATAGAGATGTTTCAGGTAACAACACCATATTTGTATAATACGTTGCTATTTACATTGTGTTATATGTTTGTATAATACAATGCCCTTGAACATTCATTATTCATCATACAATCCTTAACACAAATGTTTGATTTTGGTAATATTATCTCCATTTTTTTCTGACAAGAAGACTGACATTTCGGGAACTAATACAATGTGTACATTTCTTTTAGGATTCAAGTGACTAAGGATGAAGAATACCTGTGCAGTAAAAGTCTCACATGAAAAAAGTGCCTAAGTTCTTTATATACGGAGGTTCATGTTTAAAAAAATCTAAACTATAAAAAGAGCTTCCCAGGTGGCACTAGTGTAAAGAACCCGACTGCCGATGCAGGAGACACAGGAGGTGCAAGAGACACAGTCTCGATCTGTGGGTGGGGAAGATCCCCTGGAGGAGGAAAGGGCAACCCATTCTAGTATCCTTGTCTGGAGAATCCCACGAATAGAGAAGCCTGGAGGGCTACAATCCAGAGAGTCGGACACAACTCAAATGCCTTAGCACTCACACAAAATATTAAAAAATCTGATCTCAAGTTAAATTAGCTTTACTACTTTACAAAAAATTATCTACTTTATAAATTTTGGGGCTTTGTGTAAAGAATCACACAGAATTTCTCTAAACAGTAACTGCCTGGCATGTTAAGTATATTTTTACTAGTCCATTTTTTTTTTTATTCTCAGTTCAGTTCAGTTCAGTTCAGTCACTCAGTCGTGTCTGACTCTTTGCAACCCCATGGACTGCAGCACCCCAGGTTTCCCTGTCCATCACCAACTCCCAGACCTTGCTCAGACTCGTGTCTATTGAGTCAGTGATGTCATCCAACCATCTCATTCTCTGTCATCCCCTTCTCCTCCTGCTTTCAATCTTTCCCAGCATCAGGGTCTTTTCCAGTGAGTCAATTCTCATCAGGAGGCCAAAGGATTGGAGTTTCAGCTTCAGCATAAGTCCTTCCAGTGGATATTCAGGACTGTTTTCCTTTAGGACTGACTGGTTTGATCTTTTTGCAGTCCAAGGGACTCTCAAAAGTCTTCTCCAACACCACAGTTTAAAAGCATCAATTCTACTGCACTCAGCTTTCTTTGTAGTCCAACTCTCACATCCGTACATGACTACTGAAAAAACTACTGGGCAAAGTGAGTTACAATTATTTTCCAAAGAGGTAGCTCATGTATGAGATCACCACTTGGAAGATCATTTAGTGAAAATGGTTCCTAAGTTTGAAAGAATCTGTTCCCACATTAAAAAAAATTAAACCCTGAAACTGATAGGTATCTTGAGATGCTGGACTACAAAACTGATCATTAGTCTATATGCTCAGACACTCAGTCATATCTGACTCTTTGAGACTCTGCGGACTGTAACCCACCAGGCTCCTATGTCCATAGGATTCTCCAGGCAGGATTACTGGAGTGGGTTGCCATTTCCTTCTCTGGGAGATCTTCTCAATCCAAGGATTGAACCTGGGCCTCTTGCACTGCAGGCGGATTCTTTACTAACTGAGCCACTATAAGCACATGAGTCTGCAGGGATGGAAGTATCAGACAAGATGCTGTTAGTACAGAACTTGATATTTTAAATAAGTTTGCCTATAAAGGGACAAGATAAAGTAAAGTAGCATAATTTACATGGTGAATGACTGTTCTAAAATGGTAAGGGAGGGGCTGAGGTGGGAGTGAGCTCCCAGCCCTGGATGCTGAAGCCTCTGACTCATAAATGCCAAAAGTCTTCACCTGTGGGCTTTGGGTGCTATGGGGGAGCCCTGAGGAAAGGGTGAGGCCAGAGTGCAGATTTTGTGAGTTCACTCTCCCATATTTTTCCAGGAAGATCTCAGCTAATGTCAGGTTACTACAGATCACCTAGACTAAATATATGATTTGGCTCTGTAGACCTGTGACTTCATCACCAAACCACTGTCTGGATGATAAGAGCCCCCTACCTCCCACCCCACCTCTGATGTTGCATGACCTTTTCCCATGTGCCCCTCACCCCCACATTCCATCAGTTCATTCCAGGAGAGATAGCAAGATGAGCCAGATGCCCTTCCCCACTTGAATGCTACTACCTTCAGAGCAGACGCTCCTCCAAGTTCATAATCTCAAGCAACTATAGTCTCCTTTTTAAAAACAGGTCCCAATACAATATTGTAAAGTAAAAAAATAATAAATAAATAAAATAAAATCTGAAAGAAAAAAAAAAAAACAGGTCCCATGAAGAAACAGAAGGGCTAAACTGTTTAATTCCTACCTCTTTAGAAACAGACTATGAGAAACCCAACCTCACCTCCGAAAAAGGCACTTATCATTACAGGTGACACCAATAAAGGCAGGAAACTAGAACTGCAGTTCTGTCATCGTAAAGCTGCAGAAGACTCTGTGTGCTTGGCCGCTCAATCGTGTCTGATTCTTGCAACATCCTGGACTGTAGCCCTCCAGGCTCCTTTGTCCATGGGATTCTCCAGGCAAGAATATTGAATGGGTTGCCATTTCCTACTTGAGATTATCTTTCCTACCTGGGGAATAGAATCCAAATTTCTCACACTGGCAAGCAGATTTTTTACCACTGAGCCAAGGAAGACCTTGTTTTTGTTGCCCAGTCACTCAGTTGTATCTGGCTCTTTGTGATCCCATGGACTGAAGCACACAAGGCCTCCGTGTCCTTCATCATCTCCCAGAACGTGCTCAAACTCATGTCCATCAAGTTGGTGAGGCCATCCAATCATCTTGTCCTCTGTCATCCCCTTCACCTCCTGCCTTCAATATTTTCCAGCATCAAGGTCCCTTCTAATGAGTCAGCTCTTTGCATCAGGTGACCGAAGTATTGGAACTTCAGCTTCAGCACCAGCTCTTTCAGTGAAATTCATGGTTGATTTCCTCTAGGATTGACTGGTTTGATCTCCTTGCATTCCAAAGGACTCTCAAGAATCTTCTCCAACACCACAGTTCAAAAACAATGGTTCTTCGGTGTTCAGCTTTCTTTATGGTCCAACTCTCACATCCTTACATGAGTACTGGGGGGAAAAAAGGAAGCCCTAGCAGATAACTAAAGTTAGAAGAAACTTTCAGTGAATTTTTTATCTATAGTTTTCAGATTTTCATTAGATGCTTCCTATAACTGAGCTAAACGTATGAAACCTGTAAGATAGTTGCTCTACTGTATACATACATACACACATTGTCTATTGTCTACATACATACTCAATCTCTACTTACACACATGTTGTTACTTACGCTAAAGATGATGAGTATATTTATTGAATATAAATTCAGAATCGAGTGGGATTGATGCTTAGAATGTCACATTGAAAATCCATCCTTGCCCTGGCTGAGAATGAGAAAGAAGCAGTAGCATCTTGCCTCAATGTTGTATTTTAGAGCCAAGTGGTTAGTTGTTTTCTGCAATCATATGGGCTTCCCAGGTGGCCCAGTTGTAAAGCATCTGCCTGCAGTGCAGGAGACTTGTGAGACACGGATTTGATCCCTGGTTGGAAAGATCCTCTGGAGGAGGGTGTAGCAACTCACTCCAGGATTCTTGCCTAGGAAAGTCTATGGACAGAGGAGCCTGGTGGGCTAAAGTCAATGGGGTCACAAAGAGTCCAACACGACTGAGCATGCACCACCACCACCATCTGCAATAAGACTAAACTTGTTGTCTAGACTGTGTCTTTGAAGATAAATGAAAAGTAAGAAAAACAAGCAACCTATACAATTTACTCTCCTTGTCATACAGAAATAATCAGAAGTGAACCACATCATAGGAAGAAAACCACAGTTTCTCCCTCAAACAAGTTCTGGTATTCTCCTTCCATGAAATACAGTAGAAGCAAAAAATAAAAACTTAGCAGTTATTAAATTCTGCATTTCAGAGTGTACAATCATAAGTTAAGAATTATACTCTAGGTTAACCACATGAAAATCTAAGGGAAAGAAAAAATTTTTCTTTCTCTCTACTTTCCACTACCACAGAGAGAAATCAGTTTCTTCCTAATTAATTTTCTTAAATATGAACATCTATAGTAAAGTACCTAACATTTATTGACTTCTCACTATGTGTCAAGTACTACCCTATCTTCCCATATATTTAACTTAAACAAGCCATTGAGACAAGTACTATAATTCCCATTTTACAGATGAAGAAACCGAGGCACAGAAGATTCAAACAACATGTGCATGGCCAGAAGCTAATAAGCGGCAAAGCTGGGTTTTGGATGTGAGCAGTCTGGCTTCCATTTCCACTACCCTAGGGTACTTCTTAAGATGAGACCACTTCAGAAGACAGACAATACAATGGCAGTCTAAAATTGATAGGCAAGATGCATTGATTACTTCTGAAGGATTTAGCTGTTTTGTTCTTTGTTAAATAGAAAATGATAATTCAGTATTAGTTTTTTTCTCTAGACTTCTCTTGTTTTCAATTTCTTTACTGTGAAATATATTTTTGAATACCTACTGTGTACAAGCCTTGATTTAGGCATTGAAAGACCTTGGAAGAAAAAGATAGGCATAATTATAACATTTCATTCACTAATGGCTGATGAATGTACTCTTTGCCATCTGAATAGACCTCAAAAACCAAAAAGAGTTGTCAGGCAAATATATTTGTTGTCAGAGATTCTTGGAAATAATGGAAATCCTACTACCTATCTTGACCTGGAACTGAACTCAGAAAGGTCTAGAGTAAAAATTAGAGATGGAAACTGACTCTTATACATTTAAACAGAAGTGAAAATCACTACTTGTTCATTGTCTGGGTAACTTTTATTCTTTTCCTTAACTTTAGCATTTTTTTCATGAAAATGTTATCTCTATATCAATATAATGTTATGAATGGTACTTAATTTTAACAGATTATCTGGTTTTCAACATTTTTAATGTGATATATTCATAAAGTTTTACCTCCTTTTCCATGAAAGAGAATAATAAAAGTATACTTGAATTCTACAGATTCAACAGTTTATAGCTTCAAAAATAAAAAGGATATATTAAAAAATAAGGCTTCCTTAATTTTTTCCCAAAGGACTGGGTCAAAATTGGGAAAAGAGTACATCAAGGCTATATACTGTCACCTTGCTTACTGAAATTATATACAGAGTACATCATGCGAAATGCTGGGCTGGGTGAAGCACAAGCTGAAATCAAGATTGTCAGAAGAAATATCTATAACCTTGGATATGCATATGACACCACCCCTATGGTAGAAAGTGAAGAACTAAAAAGGCTCTTGATGAAAGTGAAAGAAGAGAGTGAAAAAGTTGTCTTAAAACTTAACATTCAGAAAACTAAGATCATGACATCTGGTCCCATCACTTCATGGCAGCTAGATGGGGAAACAATGGAAACAGTGAGAAACTTTATTTTCTTGAGCACCAAAATCACTATAGATGGTGACTAGGCCATGAAATTAAAAGAAGCTTGCTCCTTGGAAGAAAAGCTATGACTAACCTAGACAACATATTAAAAAGCAGAGATGTTACTTTGCCAACAAAGGTCAATCTAGTCAAAGCTATGCTTTTTTTCCAGTACTCATGTATGGCTATAAGAGAGTTGGACCCTAAAGAAGGCTGAGCACTGAAAAATTGATGCTTTTCAACTCTGGTGTTGGAGAAGACTCTTGAGAATCCATTGAACTGCAAGGAGATCAAACCAGTCAATCCTAAAGGAATTCGACTCTTAATATTCATTGGAAGGACTGATACTGACACTGAAACTTGAATACTTTTGCCACCTGAAGCTACAATACACTGGCAAAGAGCTGACTCATTAGAAAAGACCTTGATCCTGGGAAAGATTAAAGGCACGAGGAGAAGGAGATGACAGAGGGCAAGATGGCTGCATGGCATCACCAACTCGATGGCCGTGAGTTAAGCAAGCTCCCAGAGACAGTGAAGGACAGGGAAGCAGGGCACGCTGCAGTCCATGGGGTCACAAAGAGTCAGACATGACTGAGCAACTGAACAACAACAAGAAGGGCTTCCCTGGTGTCTCAGTCAGTTCAGTGCAGCTCAGTCACTCAGTCGTGTCCAACTCTTTGTGACCCCATAGACTGCAGCACACCAGGCCTCCCTGTCCATCACCAACTCCTGGAGTGTACTCAAATTCATGTCCATTGAGCCAATGATGCCGTCAACCATCTCATCCTCTGTCATCAACTTCTCCTCCTGCCTTCAGTCTTTCCCAGGATCAGGATCTTCTCCAATGTGTCAGTTCTTTGCATCAGGTGGCCAAAGAATTGGAGTTTCAGCTTCAGCATCAGTGCTTCCAGTGAATATTCAGGACTGATTTCCTTTAGGATAGACTGGTTGGATCTCCTTGCAGTCCAAAGGACTCTCAAGAGTCTTCTCTAACACCACAGTTCAGAAGCATCAATTCTTTGGTGCTAAGCTTTATTTATACTGCAACTGTCACATCCATACACAACTACTGGAAAAACCATAGCTTTGACTAAATGAACCTTTGTTAGCAAAGTAATGTCTCTGCTTTTTAACATATTGTCTAGGTTGGTCATAGCTTTTCTTCCAAGGAAGAAGCATCTTTTAATTTTCATGGCTGCAGTCACCATCTACAGTGACTTTTGTACCCAAAAAAATAGTCTC